>LIAE01007420.1:106387-147531 GCA_002287525.1 Diploscapter pachys
AGAGAAAAATTAGCATAAATCATAACTAAGATAGAAATTTCCGCGATAGGTGTACAAATGTAAAAGCATTCTGATTCTGCAAATGTAGAGTATTGAGAGACACAATAGACGAAATGGAAAGGGAATTCACAGAGCTCGTATTCGAAATTCGAACAACAAAATTATCACCTGTTTACTTCAGAAAGTGATATGCGACAAATCTCAATCGGAAAGATTATGGCACAATGCAAAATCTACGTCGAAAATGTCGATTTCTTAGCTTTTTAATAGAAAATGGGAAAGAAACTTCTAGAAACAATGAAAATTATAGAGGAAAAGGTTTTTAAAACGAATTTTTAGATTAAAAAATGATAAAATAGATACGTGGAAGGCCAACACGAAAGTTTTGGTCTAAGCACTACCTAGGCCTGGAAATAAAACGATGAAAGTTGACAGGCATTTCTTCTCGAGTGAGAATTTATGTGGATTACACAAATTTGCGCGTTAGTGAAATGGGGGAGCTTTTCCTTCTGGGGCGTTTTTTCCGTCCATGTTTTCGAGGAAGGGATTAGCTCTTCACAGACGATATATGCATGATAAATCCTTCCATCAAACAAATATTTAACCTTATCAGCTAAAATTAAAGATTCATTAATAGTGATAAAATACGCGCGCAGCAAAATATATTTGACTGGGGTATTTGCAAAGTCAAAATGCGTGAATCCAAAAGGTTCAATTTCAGATTGTGAAGCCTGGAAAGAGAGACGCTATCAGATAATTAAAATAGGCGCCTAACATTTCAGATTTGCTCCATGCAAAATCCATTAAATCGGAATTTATCTCGAGCGAGAAAAGAAATATGTAAATAAAATACACACCGTTTGAAGGGAAATTTATAACATTAATGATAAAACTCTCTAGGATGATTCTTAGTTAAAGATCGACACATGTTTTTCTAGACTTACGCTTGATATTTGATAAATTATGCTCTGCTATGAAGCAATTTATAAAGATCTTAGACTCTGCGTAAGAGTCACGATATAGTTGATAAACGTTCAACATTAAAGGTTGGCAAGTGGATAAATGTGGAGATTTCAATATATTTTGTCACATTTTAAGGAAACTACAAATCATTTTTGTTCTAGAGCCTGGATGTGGGTCTTAAGAAGCGTGGAAAGTAGACCATAAACATGTGCATAAGGAGCTCTCGAAATATTTCCGAAAATGCGCGCTTCACAAAATGGAAAAAAACGCGAGGTTTTCGAAAATTTTCTGCAGCAAAAATTGAAGAAGATCACCTGGGCTTTTTCATGCATAAAACAATGAATTTGAGTGGTGAAAAGTGAAGAATGAATTTTTAAAAATCAGCATTATTTCCTCATATGCGCAACAAAGTAGATATTTTAGCTATCTGATAAATTTTAGTCTTGTTTATTCTGGGAGTTCCCCATTTCGGCCATTTTCCCGGGGGAATTCAACTTATCGTTTTCTACCTACGCGTTTTTCATGAATTCACTAAAAATTTTCGCAACCGCGAGAGCCTATATCATAATACGCGCAAATTGTGTATGTAGGGTCGCTTTGAATCGGAGCTCTTCGGGAGATGGGAAATCGAAAACCGAAAAATTTTACATAGATAGAAATATTCCTTGAATCTTAATCGCTATCTAGGATACCCACAATCAATATCGAGGTAATTTCTATGGCTTATATAGAGTTTATATAAGGAAACATTTCATAGCAAATATTGCTCGAGACTTGGAGAATATTTTGCTATCCAAAATCAATAGTTATAGGAAAAACTAGATATGATTTTTGAGGTCCCAAGAAAGTCAAAAGTAGCGATCTTTCTATTATCCTCTTTGTGAGAATAATGCAACTGCTCTTTTGCAGGGGTTTTTTCGTCTCCCCGAGTCTCGGTTCCCTTCAGCGAGAGGCTAACTGAGTTGAGTTGAGATGTGTCGTCGAGTGCAGTGCATGATGCAGAGCGCGGGGACGCATTGCGGAAATCCCCCATTCAGATTTGAGACGAGAAGTCGAGAAGTTAGAACGAAGAGAAGAGGGAAGGTCGCGGGCTAGATCGATGTCAAGAAGATGGCAATCGCTATGAATGAAAAAGATATTTATAGACTTCATAATCAATAGAATTGGATTAGTTAAATGTTTAAATATAAGATTTGCATCATACTATTTAGCTTTAATTTTGATTTCAATTAATGCATTATGATCGAATTATGAGAAAGCAACATTCGAGGCGCTAGACCGATGTCATAATGTGTTAATCTTTATTTATGAAAACTATTTATAGATTTCAAAATTATAAATACATTCTATGTAGATAGCAAATTTGACTATTTTTTGCATTACAAAATAACGAAATAACATTAACGCATGAGAAAGGCATTTGAACCTCAGAATTTTTATATTAACTTTACAAACAAATTAATTATTCAATGATTTCGTCGGGGCATGAGTGGTTTCTACGATACAGTATAGTTAAGTATGAAAAATATAAACTTTAAAATTTAATGCGCTCTATGATGAATCTTAAACATTAACATTTTGATATGGATCTTACTGTAGATTATAGTTTTTGATTAATAATTCAAGTTACTTTTTAGCTAATGAGTGTCTAATGTTAAAATTCGGCTGATAATATATTCAACTAAAGGGAACTAGATAGGGAAAAAATTCGAGCTTATGATAAAAATAGATTGTTCCAATTTAAAAAAAAAAAATCTCAATAATTACGGGCTACAGGGTAAATCGAGAATCTAGCATTTCAAAAAACGAGACTATAAATGTTTACGTGTTTGGGAGAACTGCTAGCGAATATGAGGAGCATAAGAATATGAGCTAATTACGCTTTTCAAGGATAACATTTCAGTTAGGGGTTTCAATCTAACAAACTTTGGCTTTCGTGCTTTATAGAAAATATATTCCAGAAGGATATGTAGCAATAAGGAAATCTGGTATCAATTTACAATGTACCATGCATCCAGCCTTCGCCATGCATAATAAGCTATAACAAAAGATGAAATATCATCATTCTTAAACCATAGAATCAAAAATATTAAAACATGAAATGTAGCTGATAAAATCGAAATGTATCTTCAAAAATTCCCTCGAATGCCCAAATTTGGACATTCTTCTTCTATCTATCTTCTCTTCACTTCATTCCTTAACAATTGCTTGTTCAAGGAGAGAGTTTCCTTCTAGAGTTAGAGATAAAATTGGAAAATATCATGGAAAAACGAGAGACTGAGAGAAATAAAGTGAAGAAAATAAGGAAAAGTTCTGTGTCCCATTCAGAATTGTGTCTGATCATTTTCTGTCTCTTTTCACTCACTATATATCCCATGCTCTATCATTTTGCTTCTCTATGATATCCGAAAACTCTATATTCTCTGCCCAAAAAAGATTATCTCCTCTTTTATGCTTCGTTGGTAAGAATATAGAGATAAGGGTCTTGCGCGCAAGAAAAATGCCTAGAATCTTTTCTGAAAATCAGGCATTTTCAAATTTGCATTCCTTAGCAAAATTTGAACTCACTGGGAAAATTCAAAATATAGACATTTCTTGAAGATAAATAATGCGATTATAATAAATAGCGTGTCTGAAAATTATTAGTAATACGGGAAATTTGTTAATTGAAAGCTAGAGAATGCAGAGGAAGTGCTCTAACTCTCTTCATTAGACACACGCGTAATGAGATAGTGTGTCTTTTGGGGAGAGAGAAAAGAGCATGCTCTCCCTATGATCTCTCGAAAAGCCGCTATCTCGTTATGCGTGTACACACACGCACGCGCGCGCGTATCTAAAATTTACAGTCCTGCAATTTATTCAGTTAGAAGCTATTCAATTCTATCTCAAGAATTAATTATAGAAATCTTAACTCTTCGAATTCTAGCTCTTTTGCTAATCCAGCCTAGTAAAGCAAGGCTCTGCTGAACCAAATGACAATTAAAGCGAGCGAATCTCAGATAGGGAAAAGGCTCGGGGAAATAATTAATTTTACATTTGTAATTGACTATCAAATCGAGAAGCGCGCTCTAGTGACGCAGCAGCGTCATTTCGATCAAAAACGTTGGCTAAAAATAGTCTTAAATCAAAATTCCTATACGATATATATGCCATTTGTTGGAGAGCAAAGTCGATATTCATGCATAAGCGCAATTCGAAATCGAGTTTGAAGGAGCGAAATCGTGAGTCGCGTAGAAGAGAAACGAGAGACGAGTAGCGTAATTTTTGAATATCGACGCGTTCTCTCCAATCAATACTATTAATCAATGATTATGATAGATTTGTATTAATATTTAATTTTAAAATACTAAGAACCATGATTTGTCTAAATTTAAATATAATATCATGAACCATATATTTAAAATGCATAGAGTCTGGAATATTGAAATTTGATGAAATACACTCTCAAAATAAACAATTTGAAAAATTCATATCGAAAAATGGCTGTATGCTCAAAAATTTGCAGAGGGCATACATTTTGCAGTTTGTGATGAAAACATAGGTGTGAGAATGAATAACATACATATTACATGAACGAGAGCGTATTCGATTTCATATCCGTCCTAAATTATAGACGACGAAAATCGACTTCTTCTTTATGCATATTAAGATATGGGCTTAAAACCGGATAATATATTTAGAAAACCAGCTTGCATCCAGCATTTGCGTATGTGGTAGGACACCGGAAACGGAAGGATAGAGATGTTGGAAGCGAAACAGCGTGGGAATTCTGGAGAGTGGCAAAATTTGACGGTGAAAAGTCGCGCACTTAGACTGGGATACGCATCAGGGAATTTTTCCGCTTTCTCTCTCAAATTTACCTGCTATTTTCAAAGGGCTGGGAAATATTTACAAGACTCCTCTGGAGGCAAAGTGTGCAAACTTCACAGGTCGAAAATTGGGGCGAAAGACACTGACTAGTGTTTTCTACGATAGAATTTGGTAAACGCAGAACCGGTTAGAGATAAGATGATAAAAAAGAAAAATATCACTCGATAAAATTCGCATTGAACGGTATTGTTAATGACCGATAGCTTGGGACAAAATAAATAGCGCAATTTTGATGCGCAGAAATTAACGCGTTGTTTGCAGCAAACCTCACGACAATTCATATCGAATCAGTGAATGAATGTGACGACTATTTGTGCATACGCAATGCACTTTGCCATATTCGAATATGTGCATTATTTATTTCGTCTCAGGTTATCGGCCATCTACAATAAATCGCATAGCGCTAAATTGAGAATAAGCATTAACCATTGAAAAGAGTCAAAGTTGCGCTAACGTGGAGTAATGATGCAGATAGTTTATGAAAATGATGAAATAATTAAATAATTATTCAGTGCGATGTGCCGATAGAAGTGCTATTTTTAAATTAACTTCCCGACAAGGAAGAGAGAGGCTAGAAAGGGCTTCACTCTAGATTGCCACTGCACATGGATGCGAAAAGGAAGGGGAATATGCAAAGTGATGATTAGAGATTTTAGATAGCAGAGAAGCTAAAACCGGTGGAAATAGTTCTGGAATGTTAGATAGTTAAGAAACAATGGGGGGAATCTTATACGAAAAAGATATTCATAATTGTGAGAGATAGCATAGAACTAGAAAATGTAGGAATAGTTTGAGATTTAAGAGGAAAAATAATAATGTCGAAATAGTGTGAATTTTAAAAAGAGAAAGAATTATGCAATGTTAGAAAGCAAAGAGCAGATAGCTAAAGCGCACTTAACTTTACCAGTGTGGCAATTAAAAGTGAGATGATAGCTCGACGGTGCCTCGAAGACACTTGGAAAATGAATAGGCAATGAGTGTGCGTCTTCGTCTTCAGAAGTTGCAAAATAGATCCTTCGAACGAGAGACGCTAAGATTTAAACCCCAGGAAAATACCATTAGACAGAGAAACAAGAAAAGTTCCCCATCATCTTCACAAAATATACTCGAAAGCGGCGGCGAAGTATTCGTTGCGATGTCCCTAACTTTAAATGTTACTGCCCCAAAATGTGTGCTGTTTCAACTATCAGAGAAGCTAAGGATAATAGCTGGTTATTGAGTCAAAAGCTATAGACAAGATGCTTAATCCTATCTTTAAACATAGAGAACGCTTCATCCGTCAAAATAGGAAATTAATATATGACGAAATGGCATAGTGATGGCAACGCTTTCCTGCACTTTCTCAAAGCTCTCAATTTGTCTTATCTATAACAACAATTTGGTTCCATCGTCTAGTAAGCGCATCGGTGCACGTATATAGATAATTTCTGAATATTTTGTGCTCGCACGCGCGCGAGGCGGAAAAATACGGGGGAATTGAGAATGCAGGCAGGACGAAGAAGAAGGAGAAGACCTGGTGCGCAGCGGTAGGGAAGCTCGTCGAGGCCTTGACGGGGTCCGTGGGGAATTCGGGGAAGCGCTGCTAAGCATCCTGATAGAGATTAGATAGAGTGAATGAGGCGAAGAGGAGCGTGTGTGCGTGTGGGGGAAGAGAGAGAGCGGAGAGAGGAGAGTCATCGAACCACTGAACACAGGAGCAAACGGGCACGACGACGACAGCGGCGGCGGGAGACGAAGAAATTGCAACCAGACGATATAATAGAAAATGGCTCGCAGGGGGTGATTCCCTTAGAAGACGCGGAACAAGCCTGCAGAATTTCGATCAGCAAAATATCGGAAAGGTATTCCGTCGAATGGGGTCTCTCATTAATAACTAACTTCACTGATAAGATGGACGTGTGTGTTGAACAAATGCTAGAAATTCTCTGAATGGAAGTGTTCATAGCAAAGCGTTGAGGAGAAGGTGTTCTGATGCTAAATTTTAGCGTTTGAACATATCTTGATGCTAAATAAGTAACTTTCACTTTGCAAAACACACAGTTAAATGTAGTTTGCAGGCGCGGGGAGGGGATGCGTGAAAATGATTGGATGAGTTTGAAGTATGTGGGGGGAGTTGAGTTGAGATGTTGCAGAGGGAAAAACAGGAGAGGAGGGCAGGCAGTCCCCAGTCACCCTCAAGGAGCACTCGCCGCTCACTATCTCCCGCAAATATGTGTCAAAGTGGCCAATTAAGGGAAAAGTTAGCAGCACAAATCGAAAGTAACGCGACTCGCGCGTCTCGAAACGTCGAATACGAAGCAGACAAGAGAAGTCTCGAGGCATCCACAACATAGCATTAAAGATCGAACGATCTAAGAAGCAAAGCGCTGCAGGAAACCACGAATCAGACAAGTATCGCTAGCACGATGAATCATTAACGCAGTTTTAATTGCTCTCACCCGTATCATATCTGACTGTTAAGCGAAATTGCGCATTTCCGAATTACTCACGGATACGACAGTCTAGTGAATATCTGAACAAGACGAGGTAATTTGAAGCAGCATGGTGCGTAGAACAAACATCGTTCAAGAGGCTAGAAACACCGCTGTGTGAAAGAGCGACCGCAACAAAAATTCTCCACTTCCGCTGCAAAGTTTTCGTTCAAAACAAATTGATTGATGCATTTGAGCAGGCCTACTACACTAGCGGGAAAATATGCGTGTGTGTGCATGTGTCATGCTCATAAATATGGAAGCGCTCATATTGGTTTCTCTATCCTGGAAAAGTATCTGGCCTCCCGCCTTCTGCTCGATTTTAATTGAGAGACCGCGCGCTCCTCGCAAATTTCAATCTCTTTTCATTGAGCCTTCATGCCTGGCGCGGACTAATATTAGGCGGGTGGGAGAAATTTGTGTGTGCCATCTTCCGCCCTCTCGAAATCCCCGGCCCTCTCTCTAAAAATGGGAAAATTATCGGGGTCATCTGGAGGAAGACGACGACGAGCGTATTTATAAATGAGAATCCTCATATTTCGAAGCTCACATTTCGTAAAATTCGAAATCCCGACGAGAAAAAAACAAAAATGAGCGCGCTTGGAAATCTGTCAATCAACTTAACACGTCCGCATTTTTAGCACATATTATGACGGTGATCATCATCCTCTACGTGATCACACGTTATCAAATTACACGCATCGAACGCGGTGTAAAGTCGAAATTGAAAATAGATAGACAGGCAGAGTTGAGACTAGAAGAAACGTTAAATGATTTGAAAAAAAAAACCATTCCACGACTGGAAACTTGGAAATCATAAGCCCTCAAGTCATGCGAAATAGTATTAAAAATCTCGTACCTTCCAGTACTTTAACCATACATTATTTCTCAATGACTCAATGGTTTAAGGGCTTAAGGGCTTAAGGGCTTGAGGGTTTATGGTTTTCAAATAGCCTCCATGGCTTTCGATGTTATTAGAAATGCCTGAAAATCAAGATAAAATAAAATATTGGGGGAAGGAGCAAAAATGATCAGTTATGATAGCATCTAAAATGATTTCTTTCTGTTTAAGAAAGGATTAAAGATAGAAACAGGTATATTGTTGATTGGAGAGCAAAGTCGATATTCATGCATAAGCGCAATTCGAAATCGAGTTTGAAGGAGCGAAATAGTGAGTCGCGTAGAAAAGAAACGAGACGAATAGCAGCGTAATTTTTGAATATCGACGCGTTCTCTCCCTATCAATAATATCAGAAAATGTGCTGGGTATAGGTCGCAGTGTTTCTGACGATAGTCCTCTCTTAGAATGGTTAAAAGTATGAAAAATTGCGACATTTTCAAACACGCTCAACGCGGAACCTTTGACCTCCGGCGATTTTATGCTAAAGGGCTTGAAAGTTTGTTAATTTGGGGGTGAAACACGTAATGCGGCCACACAAATTCACGTGTGCTAATGCAAAATCGAATGCGAATGCGAAGAAGAAAATGCTCGCTTGAGAGGATAAAAGCCGTCGTTGGACAAAGTGTTGAAAAAACGCTCAAATTTCCGGATATCGCAGCCGGATTTATTAAGATATGCTTATAAAAGGGGAAGCGGATTTCCTCAAGAGCCTTCGACAAAAAGGAACGCCTTCTATTGTGCAGTGTGTTTGAACAATTTTTTGATTCGATTCAATTTTACCCGAGAAAAAAGATGTGTGCTATATTTCCTTCTCATTTTGAAGTCATTCGACCAGGAAAAAGAAGTATCCCTTTGCATATGCATAAAACTATGAAAAGAATAGAAAAAGATAAAAATTTTGAAAAATGCAAGTTACTCGTAAGTCAAGATTTCTATTTTAACAGCATCGAGGTTAATGAATCATTTGAGGAAAATTCCAACGCATGTCGCCCCAGACGACACATGATTTTCAAAACATTTTCTTATCGTATACCTTCACACATAGGCGAAAATTCATAACTCGCCTCTCCTCCCATTGGCAACTCGTATTTGATGAGATGACGAGATCTATCTTTTCCATATTATCTCACTCAGCTCCCAATTCCTTTACGTAAACTATAGAACACTTCATCTCGCCATCTCGTCATATAGTAATTGCCGAATGACTGCAGATATGTTGGTAGACTTCGGAACGATTTTCTTGAATCCTTTGTGATGAAATTATGGATGTTCGTAGTGCTGTGAGTTGTGATAGACACTCTTCTTCCTGGCTTCATTTTTCAATGTACTTGTTCTATTTTTAGAGACCAAAACTTGTTGGAATGGCTTAAGTTATCGCAAATCCTTTCTAGTTTCCAATTATTGAGTTATTGGCAGGCTTTTTTCTCTATTTTCCCGTCTTGTCTGTGCCTCTGCCAATGCTTTCAGTCTTTTTACGATCTTTTTCGTTTTCCTTCAATTTCATCTGCCTTTCGATCTGGCCTGTGCATTATGGGACGTTGATTCACTTCTGCAGACTTGAAGACTCGCGAGATTTTCGCCCTTTAAGCCCAGTCATCGCCATTATTGACTGTATTGCCTCTAATTAAATGACACCTCCATCTGAAAGGGCACCGTAAAATTACAGAACTGACCATCACATAACAATTCAAATTATCCTAAACAATATTTTTTAATGTTCTTCAGAGTGCATAGTGTGGATTCAGACTTGAATTGAAGTGATACGGTCATTAGATGTAGAGTTTTAAAATCTTTTATTTCTCGAAAATTTGGTTATGAGAATAGGAGGACAGCCCTTCTAATAAAGGGAATACGGAATATTATTCACTTTCAAGTAATTCAATTTCTCTGATCAATCCCCAACAAACTATCCCTTCCATCTTATGCATCGAATCGAAGAAAAGTCTTGTGAAAACGCTTCCTGCATCTTTCTGAATGATCATCTCTGCTAAAATTGCGCTATTTTGTGATGATAATATTGGATTTGGAAAATTTACTTTCGATTGGGAATTGCACTAGTCGTACTTAGATAGAAAATTCTTTGATTTTCCTCTTTTTGTAAAATTAGAAAAAAAACAAACATTCCGATCAAATGCAACTTTCGTCTATTTTCGTTTCAGCAAAACTATTTTTTTTTCGCGAGGGTGAAGAATTTATCTTTGAAAATTTTTTCAATTCATGTTTTTGGACCGCCTGCATTAGACACCGGCTCTTTTTTCTTATTTCTCCCTCTTGCCTACATCCCTCACCCTAAAGTCCGGTGTCTAATACAGAAAGGCTATGTTTTGCACATAATGTCGATAAAACTGCTCAATCAGCCATTTTGAATAACGGCGTTTATCTTTCAAGAAATCTGATTGTTCATCAACGACGAAAGCATTTCAAATGTTTTGAAAAAGAAGCAATCAAATTCCCAAATTTAAAAACGTTATTTGCGTGGGTAGAACAAGCAACGATGATAAGGTGGAAAATGCAGGAACGAAAACAGTGAATAAGCGAGAAAAGTTCCTCGAGAAATTTTCACACATCCCTGATTCATTGTCTTTTCCCCAAAAATTTCCTTCTTACAGACATCGTCCAGCTGCGTTGCTTTTTGCCATTTGGATGTTTTCTTTTTCCTTTTTCTTGTGACCTCTCCTTTCTTTATGCAATTTCCCATCTTATAGTCATTTTATCGAAAATATCTCTCACAGAGCAGCGATTTTTCCTGTTTTTCAAAATCGATGTTTCAACTTAAAAATTAGAATTTCAGATGCCTTATCTCAGCTTATTGTCTGTCTAAATCAGACATTTTCGACGTCTAAATCGTCGTAATTCGAAACAAAACAAATTCAATGAAGAAAAATTTTATGAAGAAGAAGTGCAAATATTGGAATAAATGTCTAAACTAAAATAGATAATTAATGAAAGGTTGGCTTGATTTTTCAACGAATTTTCCAATTCGATCGACTCTTCACTCCTTTAGGGGAGCGGTCATTGCGCACAAAAATTTTTTGTGCGCAATGGCGTACACCCGTGAAAGGTGTTTAAACTTTAGCGATTGCCATTTTATTGAAAAGACGTTGATCACTTAATTCAAATTGCAGAGACAACGTGACCAGGCTGAAAGCAAGTGAAGAGCCAAGGAAGAAGAACATCGTGCTCAGGATGATGAAAGGCAACGAAATCCACGCCCAAGGGCAAGAGCTTGCGGCGTCGATTCATCGAAGTGTTTAGTGGCAAGGACGAGCCGATTAGCGCAGAGTATTTGGAGCGTCTGATCGCAAAACTTGACGCTCGTGAGAGAACGAGTATGGCTGTCCAAAGCAATCGGTAAGCTAACAAAATTATTTTAAATAATAAATATGAATCGTCATTTACAGCATTTCATTTTTCGATAAAAAAATCAAACAATGAAGATAAGAATGAAAAGAATTGAATTTGATTATAGGCGGCAGCCCACCGAGCGACGCGTCATGGAGCCAACCGAGCTGCCCGCGATCCCCTCTCATTTCTTTTGTGTGAGTTTTCATCTGCAAACAGCGGTTGATATTCTCAATAAATTGTGCTGTAATAACTGTTCGTGTAAACTTGGCTTTCTGAAGTTGCTTAGACTAACCAACAACAAACCACTAACCCACAAAAGGCCTCCCCCAAAAAGGCCCTTTTGTTCAAAAATCTCAAAATATTTATTCATTTTATTTGAAGTAGACAATAAATCATGTATTTAATAAATAAATGGATAGTTCAAAAATGATTAAAAAAGACATTTTCATTCGCTCATTGTCGCTAACGGGAAATTGTATGCAATCGGAGGGTGAGCTGAGATTCCGCATATCTTTATACGAAATATTTATTAACTTAGATTTCGAAATTTTTATTTTAGAATTTTTCGTAGTTCAATCGAGGAATACGATCCACAAACGAATAAATGGCGTGAAGTCGGAAAATTAGCATAAAATAAAACTAGATTATAATAATCTCAGATTTCATATAGAAATTTTATTCAATAAAATGTGAAATAATAATCTAATTTCAATGTGCATGATACAGACAACTCTCGAAGACATCCAGAAGTGATGAGGGATAGTTGTACATAAATACGATTATCTTATGAGAAAAATAAAGCACGATCTGCACATATAAACGAGATTCACTTGCATTGTGCAATGGGAAAGATATCCATCAATCTGTAATTGTTAAAATGTTGAGCTGAGGTTATAATTATATTGAAACCTTTCGAATAAACATTATCAAAATTACAAGTTTTCAAGCATTTCATTTTTCTGCAAAACTTCACAATCTTAAAGCTAGGTTGATCACAATTTTCTTGAACAATTCAAATTTGTTGATTTTTTCCCTAAATTCACATACAGGGCTACCAAATTTGTGACACTATTGATGACGCGACGCAACACGATTTGAAATCGTCTCGTGTCATTTTGAAATACACGACATGACCGCATTGTATCGTGTCACAAATTTGCAGCCCTAGTCTAGATAAAGTCAATGCACTAGAAAATTGTTTTTCTCAATATCGAAGAATCAAAAATGAACTACAGATCGAAAATATTATATTGACAATGAAGACAATGGATTCGGAAGAGATAATCGCTTTAAAATCCAAAATTAAAACGTCTAAATTTATAGATGATTTTGGAGATACACTCGCATCAACCCATATTCACTCAGATAATGTACTTACGGAAAAATACATCGAAATTTCTTAAGATATTCCGGATGAAGTATTGGTGGGTTCGTATCGTTATACCCACTGTAGGACATCGTAATCTAAATGATTGCGGCAACCTGGAAACCACGAGCCTTGCACAGCACAGTCCATACGAAATAGTGCGGGAAAGGATGCCCTACAATTCAATACCCTACCCTAACCATATACTATTTCGCATGATACGTGTGATACGAGGGCACAGTTTCCAAATAGCCATTATTGCAATCTAATTTTCCATTTAGAAAAATGAATATTCTATAGAGAAGATGTTGTTTTATCACGGCCTTATGAACTCTATGTCTTCGTAGCGTCATGTGATTGCGCTCGAAGAAAAGAAATGTCTGCGAAAATGGAGAGAAAATGAGTGATCGTTCAAAATATGAACTGATGAAAACGAGAAATTATCTCGCTCGATTGCCAAAATCTGCGCGATTGCACGGAGATGCACAACAGCGCAGCAAGAAGGTTGCAGATGGGCGGGGCTAAAACCTAACCATAAAAATATAAGGTCGTACTATTCGAAATAAATAATGTTCTCAGTTCTCTCAAATCAATAATAGGCTACTGTAATAAATCCAATCATCATACGCATGATCAATTTGATTGGCATTGCACGTTTAGGATAAGGGTCGTTCTCCCTACACCCCCACTTTTTCCTGAAAATAGTGTGGCGTTAGAGAAAAAAGCCGGGGGGAAAGGGCGCGGGGTGGGAGGGGAGCGACCCTCACCCGCACGTTTATATGTGTAAAAGTTCTGGCGAGAGAAGTAAATTCGATCTTTTGAAAATATCGATTGAGTATCTTTTCTGCATTTTTTGCAAAAAGACTTTATTTTGTTACACTTTTCAATTGAACTATTCTAAAGTTCCAAGATTATAGAATTGAAGAACACACTAAGGTCTACTAAAACTATTGTTCGAAAAATTATTTCGCTAAATCACACAAATGTCACACCTGCCTCAGGTTTGTACAAATTTTTATATTCAATAGTTTATCTATGTATTTCAGAAGACGTTGGCAGACTTGCCACCTGAAGTTCTCCAGATAGTCTTTTCGCATTTGCCGATTGGAGATTTGGGTCAAACCCAAAGAGTTAATAAATATCTGCATGGCGTTGCTAATGAAATAAGAAATCCAGCTGGAAAGCGATTGGCCTGCAAAAACAGGATCGCGATAAACGTTAATTTCGATGATCATTATGTGCCTAGAGACGAACACCAATTGGTATTTCCGTTTTTTAATCTTGGGAAGTAATCGGTTTATTAGTTTTAATAATCGTGATAAATAAAAATCGAAAACTTTTCAAGAAGTCAATCCATTTACCATAAAATAACATATTTTTCAGAAATTCGACAAAATTGTCAATATCCATATCTCTGATCGAAGTGAAACAAGTAAGATAGTGTTACTGCCAATAATGAAATGATTTATTCAGCCACTACATATATTATCAAAAGATGATGTTTCTCGTGATTTATATCTTGACTCAGATTTAAAAAAAAATAAATAGTGTTATGAGAGAAGTATCTCTTTCATTTTCTTCATTGTTTTTGAAAAAAAAAAATGCTGAGGGAGTGCGGGCGCGTACCCGCGAAGGGCGCATTGTGAAATACATGGTGCAGAGACGCAGAACATGGTAGGGCACAGTGGTTTATCCCGCGGGTACCTCGTTCTCCTTCCTCTGCAAGTTTTTTTGATAGACAAAAAGGAGTATTGGGATATAATTTTTGATTGTTTGATTTAAACCTGACATGAAAGAAACAGGTATTGTTTAGGAGATCGACATCATCTGGAGGTGAAAATTCGAGTCCCATGTTGTGATAGACATCCGCAATCAACCGAGGAACAGATTCGAAGAGTGCGTCAAAAATGGCCCACTATGAAAATCGAAGAACTTTTCAAGTTCTCTCTTGAAAGTAGGGTTTGCAAAAGAACGCTGAAATTTTGATCAAATAATCTATTTGCTTTTTTTAGAAATCGAGGCACAAATAAATGAGGTTAAAGAAGCTCGCGAAAGTAATCCAGACTATATATCTAACAATGAACCAACTATATTTGTTCGCGTGAAGCAAGTAATAAATTGAATATTCTAGAAAGGTGTGTGATTTTCATTTAAAAAAATAAATTTAGGCATTTTGGACGAGAACTGAAGCTTTCGATTATCTCAAAGATCTACTTTTCTATACTCACTATGAGTATGGCTATGTCGATTCACTAGAATTTGTAAGTGCTTATATTGGCTCTTAATTCGAAATGCAGATTATTTAGAGAGAAGTAACTCAGGAGATGTGGGAACAAATGAGAGAGTTTTTTGACACTCATGGCTATTTGATTAGGAATAAAACTTCAATGAGTACCAGATTTTATCCTACCAACATCAATGAATTTTTTGCATCGCCATTCTTTTCTAAAGGTGAGAGGAAATGTATTATTTTCGAAATGTTATAAAAATTAGTGCAAAAGTTACGCAAATTTCATTTATACCGTATTTTCTACTAGAAGCTCTCCCCTAGCTTTTCGTAATTGACCAGTCATATCATCTCGAAATCGTATCGAAACATAAAACACACATTTTATCAAATTTCGAGTCCTGGGCCCTCAAACTTGACCTTCAAAGGGAGCTTCTATTAGAGAAAATACAGTATCGTATTTACTCCGATAGTAAATATCACGAAGGTTACGATTTTAGGTATTAAATCTTTGTCAATTTCATATCTCAACGATGTTGGAATTGAGCCGAACTACGAATTATGTAGACATGAAACTGTGATAAACGTAGGTGTAAAATAAGTTCTATTCATGAGATTTTTGTTCTAATCTGATTCATTTAGGCTGAAACGTTGATCGTTGGACCCTCCAGAAATGGTGAAATTAAACGCTTCGAACTTGATGATGCATTTCTTGCCAACATGAAATATGAAACATTTGATATTAGACAAGTGAACATGACAAATAACTGTCTAGAAATTATGCTAAAGGTAATTTTTGAGGCACTAGTTAAAATTATCATTATAATTAAATAATGCTAATTTTTGTTATTTCAGCAGTTCTATGAGAATCGTAAGGGACACGTCGGTAAATTGAAATACTCATTTGGAATGGTTGGACCAATTGATTTGGAAACATCCCTTACATCTCTGCCGGAGTCAGCAATTCAAATTCGGCAAGATGGGAGAGAATGGATGCTGACAAATCGGCATGATGAGGAATTCATAATCGAATACAATCATAATTGTGATATTATCTCTATCAGATCAGATTAGTAGATCCTGTATGGCAATTACTAAATGGCGGAGTGTCTTTTCCACACTATTTCTTTCAAATTTCATCCTCTCATCTATCTTTAACTATAGCACCTCGCCACTTAAGTAATTGTCATCATGTATCGACTAATTCGATGATTTTCGAATCATTGTTTTAAATTGATATTTTCATTTGTAAAAATATCAGTCAATTTTCATTTATTTTGATTCATTTATTGCACCATATTTTATCTACTCCGAAATTCAAAATTTTACTCAAAGTGAAAATATTTAATTTATTAGGTCGGAGTAAAAACATTGAGTTGCATACTCCAATTAGCAAAGATATAATTGGGACCCAAATCAGCTAATTCTAAACTTTTTATTTGGATTAAATACTGTTTCATTGATTCAGTTTTTTGTGTTATGAAGTCCAAGGTTGATGGTGGATCAAAGGCAAATGAGGATGAAATTATTTACTTTAAGCATGCTTTTGTACCTAGAAAGACATATACTGTTCGTCCAATTCGAAGGCACCACAGCACCAATGGGCAGGAAAATCGCGAAGAGTAGCAAAAATTCCAAGTTGAAAGAAATCATCGCGTTCTGAGAATTTAACAAACGGAAATGATTTAAGAATTCGGTAAGATTGATTGATTTTGGCTTCATATTAAAAATTTTCAACTCAATTATGTTTTTGTTCAAGTTCGTTTATTTTGCAAGTGCAATAGAAATGAAACGAAATAGTGTATAGCAAGAAAATCACCAAATGCAAGTATGTGGAAAAATATACTTCTCAAAAAGAATCTTTGAAGTGAATTTGCGATGTAAGAGAAATGTCATGTGATAATTCCAAAAGAAAATTTTTATCTAGGCGAGACTATGATAAATATGTAACTAAAGAGAAGAAATGATGACCTGATTTTAAAAATTTTTCTTCATTTCAATGCTGAATGCAAATGTACTTCCAATGCGTGAATTCGTCGATGCCCTGAGTGCCGCCCTCTCGACCCAGTCCAGATTCCTTCACACCACCGAATATGCCTTCGGCGGCCGACAGTAATCCTCAAATTTCATTTATTCACATTTTTTAGTTTTGTGAAATTATCTAAAGGATAAAGTTTTATGAAATTTAACTTATAGAAAAATTCTCAATCTAAAAATTGAAAGCGTAATTCATACATAATGAAAAATCTCAAATAGATCACCTTCATTAACACCGACTATTCCTGTCTGCATCCTTCTAGCGACTCTGTGACATTGTGCCATGTCCTTGCTGAAATCAAACTCATAGTTTTTTTTTTTTAAATCATGATTTCTAGTGTATTACCTAAATAAATACCCAGCCAAACCGTATCTGCTATTGTTTGCTTCTTTCAAAGCCTCCTCTTCAGTTTTGAACGTCCTGAATCATAATGGTTCAAAATCAAATTTTAAACTTTTAATCTAAAAGATCTCAATGTTAGGATTAAATTATTTATAAATTTTACCTAATAGTAATAACAGGTCCGAAAATCTCGGTATGGGCAATTTCCATATTGTTCGTGACGCCAGTGATGAGTGTCGGCTCGAAGGAGCACCCGGTCGGGCCGAGATTTTTCCCGCCCAATTCGACTTTAGCGCCCTTCTTCACTGCGTCGTCGATCAGGCCTCGGATCTGAAAAAAAATTTAGAATCATTAAAAATAAGTCATTCTAATAGAAATACTCGTTGTTTCTTCCATCAAATTGAAATTTCCTTGAAACTATTGAAAATATGATGATCTTCACAAAGTATTGAAATTTAGATGGGGGTAAATTTTTAGCCAAAATGTTCGAACCTTATCAATCGCCTTCTGATTAATCAGCGGTCCCTGAGTGGTTTTCGGATCCATGCCATCACCAACCACCAAATTCGCGAACGCTTTCTTCAAACCGGCCAAGAATTTATCATGGATAGTTTCTTGGACGTAAACTCGGTTGGCAGAAACGCAAGTTTGTCCCGATCCGCGGAATTTTGAGGCCATTGTACCCTGAAAATAAACTTTTAAAAAATAATAATCGAAAAATTAGAATAATTACCTTTACAGCAGTATCAATGTCGGCAGATTCAAATACGAGAACAGGACCGTTGCCACCCAACTCGAGACTGACTCTCTTTACGGTCGATGCTGATTGAGCTAGGAGTAGCTAAAATCAAACATAAAATATAGAAGAATATTATCGAAAAAAAATATTCTAAAGATTGTCAAAACTGTAGGGAAATGCAATTGAAAATCGAAAGATAAGAATAAAACAAAAACGAATAAACATACCTTCCCAACAGCCGTACTTCCGGTGAAAGAAATTGCGTCGACATCATGACTTTCACAAAGGTATTTCGAAATCATAGCAGTGTTTGCACGGTCCGCGGGAATCACGTTCACCACGCCCGGGGGAATTCCCGCTTCTTCGCCGGTCTGGAATTTTTCGATTTATAATTTTTAAATCAATATTCTCATTTTCAGTATACTTTTATTATCTTTAGCAAAACTATCATAACTAGTTGAATAGAAGTTTTTTTGGACAATATTATATTGGAGTCAAATTTGGATAACTTTTATTCCAAGTGAAAAAGCTGATCTTCATGAAGAACTAAGGCATAAGATTTACCTGAGCAAAAGCGAGAGCACTCAAAGGCGTATCCTCGGCTGGTTTGATGACGAGCGTACAGCCTGCCGCGAGGGCTGCGCCAGCTTTCCGCGCGATCATCGCCGTCGGGAAGTTCCAGGGAGTGATCTTAATTTTCTTTTAATGAAGAGTGAGTATAAAATTTTTATAGGCGGCGATCGTAAAAATTTCATAATCTATACTTTGCTAAAAATCTAAGGAATTTTGCTATTTGAGAATTTTAGAAAAATGTTCTATTAAACCTACAATTCCAATGACACCAATAGGCTCTCGAGTATGGTAGTGCTCACGATTCAGAACGGGCGCGGGAACGACCTGAAAACATCAATAATTTAAATATGATAGATTTAAAGTCGGAATTTTATAATTTAAAAATGAAATTTCTTACCTGTCCATAAATCCGTCTCGCCTCTCCCGAATACCAATCGATAAAAGCTGCAGAATAAGCGATTTCGGCCTTGGCTTCGACCAATGGTTTTCCTTGCTCCAAAGTGATCAACTTTCCAAGCTCCTCTTCTTTGGCGGTGAGAATTTCGAACCATTTCCTCAAAATGATGGATCGTTGCTTGGCGGTTGTTTCGAGGGACCATTTCTCGAACGCGTTTCGAGCTGCTTCTACTGCCTGAAAAGTTGTTATTCAAAACGTGGCAATTTCGTCGCCTATTTCTTACATTGCATTACAAAATTATGAGCCCTCCAAATTTTCAATAAATAGACTTGATTCTAAATCTGTCGGCTACCTACCTTTTTAGCATCCTCCACATCACAATTCGTTGTTTCCGTGATGAGTTTCCCATCGTACGGATTCGTCACTTCGAAGACTTTATTCGACGCTGCGGCAGTCCACTTCCCTGGGTTTCTATTATTTTTTTTATTTAAAAAAAATTCTACCCCCAATATAGGCCAGAGGACCTTTCGGTAGTAGAGCATTCGAAAAATTCCGTGTTTGAAGGAACATTTCACTGAAAAAATACGTTTTCAAAAATTCAAAAAGATGACAATTTAAGATTCAGACAAGATAGTTTTTCCTGTCTAGAAAATGAGATCTTCAAAAATGAAAAAGATAACTTTCAGACAAAATCAATTCTTGCCTGTCTTGTTTATTTGAATCATTAGCAGGGTTTTGCTCGCACTCACTCATAATGCAATAAACCTAATTGTAATAATGCCGTCAACTTCCAATTGGAAGGGAGTAAATTTGCCGAAAAAGAAAATATTGGAGACTCAAGCAAGTTCAATCGAATAACGATTTTCACCATAAAAGGGCAATAAAATAAGAAGATAAGCTTGGAGTGAGGCAAAATTAATCACTATACCAGGTATCACTAGGTAATGATAACGATAATAAATTGATAAGAGCATTTGTTTGTAAAAAAATCGCAGCATTAGGAAAGTACATATTTTGAAAAAATAAGGTGAACCTCACTAGGACATGACATTTACATTAAATTGATTTAGTTTTTGTTGTAAATATAGAGTGAATATTTTAGAAAATGAGGGATAGGTTAAAATGGTGAAGATGCATAAATTAAAATTGAACCTGAACATGTGAATGTACGACCTGAAATCTCAGGGCGAATGTGAAAACCATCATATCGAAAATAAATTGAACAATAGCTTTTCATAGAAATGATTTGTTGGATTCGAAATCGAATAAAATAAAATCGAAAACTCTTCCCTACAATCGATTTTTGTCATCGCTTTTGACTAAAAATCGACAATCTTACATTAGAAGGCTATCAATTACACGGAAAACAGAAAATTGAGAGACAAACGTATATTTTTCTGATGAGAAAATTTGAAGAGTCTACTAGAAATTTGGACGAATGCTGATTTGAATGGTTTCCTGTAAAAGTAAACATAAATTTATGCCTTTTTTCTAAAAAAAATCATCTACTTTTGCCATTTTCTAAATTCCCAAAAGATTACGAGAAAAAAAAACGTTTAAGAAGGCTATTTCTTAAAATAATTGAACATTTACAAAAGAATAAAAGTTAGAATAAATTTGCCTATAGTACCCCCGTCTTGGACTAATTTGCCATTAGCATGGTCGGCGGGATTCTTGCGATGTGCAAAAATGAGCCAATTTTATAGATTCCACTCCATTTTCGATGAAAACTATAAATGAACGAGTCTTTTCGACCACTCTGCCTACTGCATCTTCTAATGCGCTCTATCGCAATGCGTGCATTGGTGCGAAACCACTTTGCGCCAACCGTTGCGCCATATTCCACGCGCCAATTCATTCCTTTCGATCAATTCCCCAAAAGCACCTGTTTATTTCGCGATTTTCAGCGATTATCTTGGAAATGGACGGTGATTTCGATGATACGGAGTTGGAAAATCACACCGAGGGCTCACCCGTGGTGGATGGCATTTCGAGCAACGGGTCTGAGCCCGTAGTGGATTCGAATTTCGATATGGTGACTAGGGAAATGCCCAATGCGAATGCGACTTTGCTGAGCATGATCAATCAGAAAATCAAGAAGTCTCCCGATTCGAGGCAACTTCAAGACGATCAAGTTCCCTCGACTTCCACACTTGGGTATGAAATTTTTATTTTCTTTCACTTTCAGTGTTTCTAATCATTTTCTACAAAGATTTTGACTGAAATGTCAATTTTTGGTGAAAAATAAAATATTTATTCTTTTTAGTTTCGGTGGAATTTTATAATTTCACACAGATTTTGGTGCAAATTTAAACTGGCTTCCTGTAAAATTCGCCAATTCACCATGATCAGCATTTGTAAAATCACCAGACTTAAGGGCTAGGAAGAAAAAAAATAGCTGGTGAATTTTACAGGAGACCACTTATATTGGCAACTGAGAAGTGATGGGGATAACGTGAGGACGTGAACTATCTTTTCCGCATGTTTTCTCTCTACTTGCCCTCCACTCCCCTATCCCTAACTATAGATCACGTCAGTTCAACAGTTGCCATTTATATTTTTGATTGATGGGAATTTTTAATTTCAGAGAAAAAACATTCGGTGTTGTCACTTCGGCCATCGAACATGTCGATGCCGCTCCCGAGACGTCGACCCCGCAGCCCAGAATGATTCCCTGCATCAAAGTCACGAATGGAGCCAGGTTTTGGAAATTTCGAATTTTGTTTAAATTAGCACGAATTTTCAGAGGCCGCTACATCGTCAAAACCTTTTCCGGAGGCTCGAATCAAAACGGAGTGCCCGTTGTGAAGATTCCTGCTAACAATAAGGTCAGTATTTTGGATCCCTGTGCTAATTCGCCAGTCCCACCATTTATAGAATTCACCATACTTTAAAGGTATGGAGTATAATGAAAAGAAAAAAGTGCTAGTGAATTTTACATGTGGTTCAATATACTTCATTCAATTTTATACGAAATTTCATAAGGAAAAATCAGATCTATTATAAAATTGGCTGTTACTTAATCTTGGTAAATCTTTATGGAAAGAAATCTCGGTGAAAATTTTTGTCGACTAATTTCACTTTCCTCTCCTTTTTCACCTGGAATTATCATTGATTGGGAGAGAACGCGTCGATATCCAAAATTGTGCTATTCGTCTCTCGTTTCTCTTCTACGCAACTCAGCATTTTCCTTCCCAAATTCGATTTCTAATTGCTACTGCATGAATATCATCTACTTTGCTCCCAATCAACAATACCGTGATTCAGAAATAGCCATAATATTTTTTCGAGAAATTTAAAGTTTTTTTTTAAATTTAATATTTCAGATAGGCGTTCGCTATACAGCTAAAGGCGATCCTCCTAATTTGACCTTGGCCGACGTTTTGCCTCAACTTCAGACTCGAAGATCCATTATTCCTTCTCAGGAACAAACTATCAGAGTCGTCAAGTAACACATTCAATTTCAATCACGATTATTTTCACTTTTATTATTCGGAAATTAACAAAAGTCTTTCGTTTCGCCATTTCTCCAAGAAGAAAATGGTTGAACTCGTGTTTCTAGAATTTCCTTTTTCAATTGTTAATTGGGAAAAAGACGCGTCGATATTCAAAAATTACGCTACTATTCGTCTCGTTTCTTTCCGATACAACTCACTATTTCGCTCCTTCAAATTAGATTTCCAATTGCGTAAGGAATATCGACTTTGCTCTCCAATCAACGATATTTTCTTTCAAGATAAAAGTTATTAATATCAGGAATGTGTCCGAATTCCGATTTCGAAATATTCGAAGTTCATTTCAAAGTCCTGATTGATATTTCTCAAATCCTGCATATTTTGATTTCATTATCTTCCAGGCGAAACGTCAGCCCCTCTGATATCATCCTGGTCGGCTCGAACACGACGTACGTGAACAAGCCGTTGGTGATCAGGAAAATCACTCCAGCTACTCCTGCCGAAACAAAGCAAGTCACCGCTACTCGACCCGTTATTCGATCTATTACCCGCCAAGCTCCTAGTCAAAATCAGGGACCGTCTTTATCGAAATCTGGAACCGGATCGTTCATTCCTCCCTCCAAATTGACGGAGCAGGTATTTTTTTAATCTTAAAATTGTTTTATCATAATGTTTTGTAGGAATTACTAGAAAAGATTTATCAATAACTTAATCAAGGCCTCCTGTGTGTTTACAGGCGGCTCTCTTTCTTAGTTCTCCGCTTTTCCTACATTCCCTACCCTCTCTAATCCACCTGTAAATACGGCCGTATGTGTATGTAAGCCGTATATAAATGCAGGAGGTCCTTAATTAAAAATAGCACTGTCCTTATGATAAAGTTGACGACAATATCTTTGATTTTTATGGGTCTGCAGAAATGTCTTAAAGATAATTTTTAATCATATCAAATTTTAAGCTTTATCGGAAATGCACAATTTGCAGGCCGAAAAAGAGATCAAGAAGGAACCGCTGGCGGGTGGGAATGAGTTCGATTTCGAGGAGAGTTTCACGCCTCGCGCATCGACTTCGACGACTTCCCATCCAAGGAGAAGTCCCTCGCCGTGCTTCGATCAGAGCGTCGGAAGGAGACCGCTCCCGCAAATTATCAGGGAGATTGAGAAACCATCGGTAATTCGTGTTTTCACTTTGAAAGTTAACGTTTTGGGTTGGAGGTGATTTGTATCAAAATTGTAGAGACCTTCCTCGTAAATTTTGGTAAAAATCACTTTATTTTTTGGCACAAACCGCCTTCAATCCATCTCGTTATGCGCGCGTGTGTCTAAATATTTACAGCTCTGACTTGATGCATTTCAGGAAATCCGAGTTCTGCGTCGTCAGTTGCGAATCAAGCCGCTGGAGAGAAATTCCAATTCCAACGAATCGACGGCTCGCTTCCAGCCCTATCCACACATTATGCCGGGCGGCAAATTCGTCACCAGGAAAATTCGGGTTTTCCAATCGAACGACCAGGCCACCGGACCTAAGCTCAATTTCACCGAGCTGCTTAGGGGTAGGGTTTTAATCCTCCCTTTTTATCATTATTTTTGGCTTAACTATTTATTTCGGATCGCTCATAATAGCCGTAACTTCGGAATGGCATAATTGGTCATGTAAGCGAAAAAGCAAAATTCGATTGAAATTTTTAATTTTAAAAAATGTACATTTTTGCCCTAATTCGAAATTGTATGCTTTGTTCTGCGAGCAGAATCCCCATTCCGCAAAACTAGCATTCCTCCAACCAAGCCTGTCAATGTTTAGACACGCGCGTGTATCTAAACATTTACAGCTCTGTTCGAATTTCAGGCCATATCACGCCATCCCAAAAGTCCTCGTCGACTTCAAATTCCAATCCGAATCATCAGCCCCCAGAATGCTCCTCATCGGCCTCGTTCACTCCAGTTCCAAATTCAATCAGTAATGTGCAAATCGTTGGCGCTCAGGAGTACGGCAAGAAATTAATGACTAACTTTGTGGTAGATGTTTAAATTATTTGATCGAAATGAATATCGTGTTCTAGTGTTTCTTCATATTTGGTTGGCAATTTAGCAAATATTAGATGATATATTTTAATGTTGTTGAGGTTTGAAAAATGCAAAACGATATTTCATCTTTGAGAAATTGAGTATGCTTTTTGAAATTTGTCAAAGTTGAAAAATTTGACTGATATTTTTCTTCCATTTTATCTATCAAATTTCAGGACAAGAATGATGGTACCGTAGAGCATTGGCTTGTGGTCGAGAGGGTCGTGAATTCGTTGGACGAAGTTCAGGGACATTCCACAATCGAGAAGCAGGCCATGTTGGAAGTCATTATTAATGTTAGTTTTTAAATTGTACCCTTTTATTAAAATAGTTTTAAAAGTCCCCCATATTTGAATTTAGTAGGAAATTTCATCGCTTAAACTGAAACTTAAAATTTCTATATTTTAAATTTAGCTTTTTAATTTAACCTCTTCATTAAAATAACTAAAAAAGCAATATTCAGCATTTAGTTGGAAAGTTGATTTATTATCTTTGGAAAAAATAGTTTGAAAATATTTATTCTCTTCAAAAATAATATAATTTGTACGGAAAAAACCAAGAAAATATGATGAAATGAACGAACATGATAGGTTTAAGGGATGAAAGCTATGTATGCGGGATATATTCTATGAAAGTCCATACGACTATCTAAAAAAAAACTAAATATAGCGAGTCCAAATTTATAAGGAAGAACAACAAGTACAGAAATTCTAAATAGTATCTAAGCGTGTTGCTCAGAACGCATATCGGCTTTGGTGGTCGCCATTTTCTTTTTCAAGTCCGCCTTTTCCTGAGTTGCGTCGTGTTTTTCTTTGGTATTTTCATGGATGGTTGAGGCTCTGCCTAAAATTTGCATTTCCTTCTAAAAGTTCACATTTATTTAGAAAAAGAAGAATTTTCTATTTAAAATTTGTACATTTTATCTTAAAAATTAACATGTTTCCAATTTCCTTACCCGAAGGATCGATATTCTTCTGCCACTTGGGAATCCACTTTCTCACTGTCATAGCGGCTCTGTCCGAAGGGAACAGCTCGTGGAACGTCTTTCTCATGTAATAGGCCTCTTTGCTGTGTGGGGTGTTGATCGGAAACATCTTTTCTGCTTGTGCGAACTAAAACCAGTTTTTTTTTCTAGTTTCTCACTTCTTAAAATTTACTTCTTTATCCGAAATCTGCTCAGCGCAGTACTCCATCAACTTGTCGATCCAGTTGTATCCAACACCATCGGAGAATTGTTCCTTCTGCAAATATCTGGGTCTCTCCATATGATCACAAAATCAAGCTTTTTACCTGTCTCCACAAAATCTCATCCGGAAGATATGGATGATCTTTTCTTGCCGGATCGTCGCTCAGATCGTAGAAAACCTGAAAATTCCTAAAACTTCGAAAATCTGAACCACGATTCTTACATCAGAATTGAAAGCTTGTCGCAGTGCGTACTTCTCACAGCTGCGTCCGTCCTCCAGCCTCTGGGCTCTCTTGAACTGTGGATCAGTCAGCATGGCGACCTCAACGAACTCCTGAAAATCTCCATTTTTGGAAAAAATGGAAATTTCCGTACCTTGTCCAAGAACGGAACGCGGACTTCTAGCGACTGTGCCATCGATGACTTGTCGGCTCTGAGGCAATCTGCAGTGTTGAGGTTGAGCACTCTTTCGATGGTCTCCTAGAATTCGAACACTAGGAATTTCTCTTGAAGTTTGTCTACCCTCAGGAAATCCTCATTCGTAGGCGCATTGTGGAAGTAGAGGTAGCCGCCGAAGATCTCATCAGCTCCCTCGCCAGAGAGCACCGACTTGATGCCCATCTCGCGAATATGCCCAGAGAGGAAGTACATCGGCGTCGAGGCTCGAATCGAGGTGACGTCGTACGTCTCGAGGTGCCAAATGAGATTTCGCAGGTTCTTGATGCCCTCCTCGATCGCGAAGTAGTACTCGTGGTGCTGCGTGCCGATGTGGTCGGCCACCTTCCTGGCTGCGATCACGTCTGCAATCAGATTCATCTTGGTTTAAAGCAATGCTAACTTTTTAGCCCTGGGTTCAAAATTTTGATGGATAGAAACATCGGTCATCCAAGAACTAAATAGTTTCTACGCTTTTTATACCTGGAGAGTTAGCGTCAGTACCGATGGAGAACGAGTGCACAGCCAGGCCGCGGTGCTTCATTTCGCGAGCCGCGATGGAGCTGACCAAACTCGAGTCCAAACCACCGGAGAGGAGTACGCCCATCGGGGCATCAGACATGAGACGCTTGTGGACCGACTTGACGAGAGAGTCATGCAGATGACGGAGGTCCAGAGCTTTAATGCAATTGCGAAAGTCGGTCCATTTCGGCTGAAATGACAGTTTCTTTTCAATTATTTTATCAAAATATGTTTCTCACAGTGTAGTATCTGACGAAGCCCTCTTCTGGGGTCCAGTAGTGGCCTGGTGGGAAGATGCCCATTTCGTATTGGCCGCAGCAGTCCTCGATGCACTTCATTTCGTTGCTAAATGGACCAATTTCTTCGGAAAGCTGGTTTTTATTACCAGAACATGTAGCGTCCATCCTTGTCGACGCCGTAGTACATCTGTTTTATTCCGAGCGGGTCTCGTGCAGCCAGAAACTTGCCATCATGGACCAGTGCGAAAGCGAAGATTCCATCCAACATATTGCACATCATGCCTGACTTCATCTTCTCGAACAAGAAGATGATGACCTCGGAGTCACAGGTGGAGCGCATGTGAATTCCATGAAGCTCATTCTCCCTCAGATCAGTATGGTTGTAAATTTCGCCGTTGTGAACGACCTAAAATTATTTTTCCTATTCTGTTTTTCAAAGATCATGAGACTCTTGAGATAATTTACGTTGAAAATTGAGTAGTCTGCTCTTTGGCGCTTTATTTTTATTTTGACGGGGAAATTCCCTTCAAATGAGCTCGTTGAGAGAGACATGAGATATTTGCCAAGAGAGCCCAGGTGAACTCTGACATTAGAGAACGAGCGGGGAAGCTATTTGTGTCTTATCAGTAAAAAATGATCGTTATCACTTGGGTCAGAAAGCTCAGGAAGTTTTGTGCTTCTAGATAACAAAATCGCGAGTTTTGGTAGAGAAGTCCAATGGGATATTATTTTTGTCAACAATCATCAGGAAATGGCATAAGATTCGTTGTTTTCATAAAAGTACTTCTTCCTTCTTGGTTTAAGGTTCAAGAACAGACTCGTGATGTAGAGTTGGAAAAATATTTGACATTTTCTGGCTATTTTTAGAAGGCTGAAACTTCCTTGAAGTCTAGCGAATTGGTTTCTTGTTTTCTCTGAGAGAAGTGATAAGGGATTTGAGTGATTTTCGGATTATCAGTGGTACGTTTGATCGAGAGAAAGAAGGAGCAACACTTGACGAGTAAAGAATAGAGTGGAGATTGCTTGAAAAGAGCGTTCTTTCTTGCACGTGAAACACAATCTGCTGCTGTATTTGATCAGATTCTTTGAAACTACCGTATGAAAATTGAAATTTTCGTACATTTTACCATGATAGGCAAGTTTTAAAAAATGTTAAATTTTTGACTTACCCAGCTGTTCGGAGTAGTCCCCTGTAAGGGCTGATGAGCATGCAGATCGACGATAGCCAATCTCTCATGACACAGAATGTCTCCGGTCCTCGCGTCTTGGTAGTACCCATCAAAATCAGGACCTCTGTGTCTTTGCCGCCTAAATTTTGCAAGAAATTAAAAATTTCTCAAACATTTCCTACTTGGATCGTTTTTTGGCTTCTTCCAGCGAGTAATATGCTGCCTTGGAGCACTTCGCATGACAAACCGCGAAAATTCCGCACATTTTCCGTAGATGCTTTTTTATCGAATTCGAATCCTGAATTTGAGGTTAGAATCTTTTGAATTTAAAAATTATAGCAATTTAGTAGACTTTGAAGCGAATAACAAAATCTGGCTTCACTTTATAGTTCCGATTGATACAGCCTTTTATACTTTGTTCTTAGCGCCGTGGGGCCTATACAATATAGGAGGCGGGGTCTTCGTCTGCAATTTTTCACCCTCTCACGTCCTTTCTTTTCGCTCTCTTCTTCTCTATCATAGGTTACTTCTATCTCTCATTCATTGCTTGTTCCAACTAACAGAAATGTGATGCAATATTCGTACCATTGCCCAATCTGAAATGTGTGAAATTTGCGTAGAAAAATGCGACAGCTTTCTGACACAAATGATAAACTTTGCTTAGACGTAAATGTTTTGATTTGAAATTTGATAGTTCTTTGTATTGATCAATTTTGACGCGCTATCAGTTTGTAAATGGGAGTGAAAATGAACGTCTTTTGACAGTGTGTACCACCATGCCATTGAAATTGAAGACGAGCGCTTTATTTTCGTATTGGGAATTATCATTTTGCACCTTATAAAATTGATAATTGATAGAAAGGAGGAAGAAAAAAGGACATGAAAAACACGTGCTAAAGAGATATAATTGGATCAAAATACATAGGAAAAATATATAGATTAAAATTTACATTGAAAAGGGCTACATTATTTTCCCATATATAGAAACCGAACTATGATTCTGGAGGCATCTAGAAAAGTCGAGGAAACCCCCTGCGTGTCACGTTATAGTGATCAATCACCATTGACATACTATCATTAAAGATCAAATATCCAAGCAAACAAATATGAATGTGATGACGAATAAATAAGAATATAGCAATGATAATTGGATATTTGGTCTTTGCGTATTTGAATTCTGAAGAATTACAGATGCAAAAATCGAAACATACGATCATTAAATAATTTCTAGGCATCTAAAAATAGCATTATCTAAATAAAATGATATCTTCATTATTCCTGATGGAAGATAATGTGATCAAAATCATAATATAATCCTTAGGTTAAGAAAAAACTTTTTGAATGAACCAATTAAATAAAACAGGAAAATCTAGATTAAACTTGAGAAATATCTTAATTTCAGACCCTCTGCAGCAAGGGCAACTACTCGGTGAATGCGCGAGCGCAGGACATGCGTTTGAATGGCATTTACGACGAGCCAAAAGTCGCCGTCATGAACAAAATCGTCCATGTAAATTTTAAAACTCCAACATATTATCAATGACCGATAGCTTGAGACGCAATAAATGATGCGCACAAATTCGAATATGCAAAGTGTGCATTGCGTATGCACAAATAGTCATCTACCTCATTCCTTGAATATGATGTAATAATGTAAAGTGCTACAAACAGCGCGCATCAAAAGTTAGTGCCATTTATTTCGGTTTCAAGTCATCGGTCATTGACAATATCAAATATCAACAATTTCAGACGATCCGTCGATCATTCACATCGAATATTCAGTGCAACATCCTGGGCAGGGTCAGGCTGCCGACGACGGTAGGTTTTTAGAATGCTGCTATTAAAAATGAGATTAGCAAAACTAAATGAACAATTTACTTCCCTCTATGATGATATTAATTAATGGCATTTTGGAGGAAAAATCCAACGATTGTCTCGAATAGAAATTTGGCTTCTTGTACTCTTTACCCCAGTTTTTTTTTTGAAAAAATGGAGGTAAAAAGTAAAAGAGGCCTAAAAATTTGTATACGGAAATGATAATCTAAAAGTGAAAGTTGTTGGAAAGTAACGATTCTCTAGTCTACCTCAATTTCGATCGCATGTGTCAGTAAATCCTGTATTTTTTCTAATACTCTTTTCTAGGTTTGATGTTTTTCTTCAGGACGACCCAATTCCCCAGATCTACGTGGTGCGTTCGCCCCTGAAGCAGTCGCATTACCTCATCATACACTTCATCGAGAAGTGCATCTGGGAGCTCGAGCTGATGGGCAACCAGGAGTGCGTCTTCAAGTTCGAACGACTCATCAACGCGATGTACGAGTTGATCGTCGCCATCTGGGACATCGATGTCGTCGTCAAGAAGTACGCACTCAGAGGTATGGAGCACAAAAATTCTCTTTTTGAAATATTTGATCGTTTGAAAGGACACCAATGGAGCACTAGTATCAGAAATAGCAACCTGTAAATGACGGAATGACGAACGCGTAAAAATGACTGACTGAACGCAGTAGAAATTGACAGGATTTGCGCAGAAAAACGGAAGCATTTCGTCAAATACTAACACAACGCGTTCGTCATTTCACGTTACATGCCATTTACAAACTGCTCCCAGAAAGTGACAACCTTTCGAATAATTCGATAAAAATACATCGCTTTTTGAGAAGACAGTTTTGAAATGACGAAGTTTAAAGAATGCATTTTCAACGATGCCATAATACAACTTCTAGAAATTGTTGCCATTTTTGATTCTATATAAACTTGCTGTTATATTGTAGAAAATGAATTTAGTCCCGTATCGTCATTTTGTTGTTCCCCTAAATAGACGATTTCTTTCAGGCGATCCAGCCTTCTGCTTACTCTACAACACCCTGTTCGACATCAAGTCGCCTCGCGGAAAACTGCAAGCCGTCCTTCAGGAGTGCGACCCGGAAGTGGCACAGGAGTTCGCTACAAGTGAGGAAAATCATCTTCTTTACAAACGTTGAAAATGAAGTTCATTTTTATGATCGTAAGAAATAGTATTGTAAACAAGTCTTTTCCTTACTAAGCGTTATCGTATCGTTGATTGGAGAGCGAAGTCTCGATATTCATTCTGCAATTCGAAATCAAATTTGTAGCGAAATAATGAGTTGCGTAGAAGAGAAACGAGATGGGAATAGCGCAATTTTTTGAATATCGACGTTCTCTCCCATCAATAATATATCGCGTTTAACGAGTATGGAACGCGATTAGTGACAAAATTTACGGGAATCCTCAGTTATACCCCGTTAAAAATCATCGTAAATCCCGGTTTAAAGTTATAACAACAACGCGCCAAAATTGCTCGAATTTTCAGAGCCATTTCGTTTGGTGCCAAACTACCGTCTGGTGAAGGACAAGTTCCCCGTCTGCAAGCAACAGACTCCGTTCGTCACTGCGATCGCGTCGCTGATCAAGATGCGCCTGGGACAGCAGGTCAACAGGTCACTGTTCCGAATCGTCAAGCACCACGGCACCAAGGGATATTTCACCAAGCTATTCAGTGAGGTATGGCGATTTTTCGTTTAGAGCTCGTTCATACTTTGTTCGTTCTAGCGTGTAAACATTGAGAAATAGCATTGTTCGTGGAGAGAGCGCAAGGTGTATCGCTTCTCTGAATCTCTTCACGAACAACGCTATTTCGGCATGTGTCGCTTTAGCACGAACAAAATTTGAACGTACCCTTAAAGATGGATAATTAAAAAAAAAAAACTTGCATGACCTCACAACTTGAATAAATCATATGCAGCCATTATAGTGCTTTTCTTTATCTTCTTACAGTTCATATTATTTCGTCAAGTTACGTGATTGCCAATTACCCCGAAAGTGAACTTACACAACTATTTCGGCTCTGATTTCAGCTCCTGACCTACTTCCGCTTGGACAAGAATGGGCAGGGTGTGATGTCGATCGCCTGCACGGAGCACTTACTGGAGCACAAGCTCATCTCTCAGGTTCCTAGAGGTTTTCGGAGGCTCTTCAATTTGAATCACTAATTTTAGATAGCCATGGAACACCAGCTCGATTTCGTCAAACTGGAGTTGGTTTTGGGGCTCGTCGGGAAATTCGTGCTTGATGTGAGTCAAGAAAAAATTCGCCAACTTTTATACCGCATCCATATTCATTCTCAATTATCGAGTAATTTGAGCCGGAAATGAGGATGTGGAATACAGGAGACTAAAATTTTAAAGCAACTAATGGAAGAAGGTTCTATTGTAGATCCAGAAAACCAACCCAGAAAGTTCGAATTACACGCTGAGAATCTACGAGATCAGAAGTGAGTACACCTTCCAAAACGCTCACACGGGATTTCTCGATTCGCCCATCGCTTCACAGCTGTGTCAGGTAAACTACGAGGGTTATTCGTAAACGTGCTGTGCATGCATGACATGAAATGATTTTGATTAAAGAAAGGCAAGGCTTTTTGATATGACCGTCACAGTTTGAATCTCATAGGGCACATTCGGATAAACGTGCTAATTTTCAGAACATGACCAGTTCTCTCGAGGACGAGCCCGTCAGCATAGTCCTTCCATCTAAGGCTGCAAGCGTGCCCGCCACGAACAACCTCGTCTTTCGGCAGCGAGCACTCATCCCGAAGCTCCCCGCGGCTGCGTACAAGACGTACGCTGGAAAGGCACATAGGGTTAGGAAAACGATTGGGAAATAATGAAATTTTGAAAAGTAATAATGGTAAGCTCTCGTTGATTGGAGAGCAAAGTCGATGATATTCATGCAGCAGCAATTAGAAATCGAATTTGGAGTAACGAAATAGTGAGTCGCGTCGAAGAGAAACGAGACGAATAGCAGCGTAATTTTTGAATATCTACATATTCTTTCCCAATCAATAATAATTGTCTATATTTCATATGTAATAACGATATGCCTATTACATACATTTTTCAGTTTATCAGAAAAAAAATAATATTGAAAATTGAGGACAAAATCCTACCTCGCCATTTGGTGCAGACGTTCGTGAAGGACGGAGAGACGATCGTGCGCTTCATGAAGCAGCCATCGACTTCCAAATATAGCCAGCCTGCTCCGGTCTCTGTTCATTCCAAGGGAGGACAAACAACCGCAATTGAAAATTTACCGCAGAAGAGATATCGAATTTCTGGTATGCACATTTGTTTCATAAGCACTGAAGGTGGTAATCATGAAATATCGTGAGCATCATATTGTAGATGACCGATAACTTGAGACGAAATAAATAATACACATATTCGAATATGGCAAAGTGCATTGCGTATGCACAAATAGTCGTCACATTCATTCACTGATTCGATATGAATTGTCGTGAGGTTTGCTGCAAACTGCGCTAATTTCTGCGCATCAAAATTGCGCTTAAATTTATTTTATCCCAAGTTATCGGTTATTAACAATAATATCGTGAACATTCATTAAAAAGCATTGCTAGTTTTTAATACGTTATTTGTATCCAAGTCCGAACTATAATATTTATGAGTGATGATGATGTTTTCTGAAAAAAATGACACGATACTTATAATTTTTCATTAATAGTCTTGAAAATTATTTGATTATTTTCAGGCTCTAACGAATTTCGCATTGTGAAGAGAGCCAATTCGAGAGTCACTCAGCCAAATTCTAAGACCCAACCCGACCCTCTCTTCGTTTCGAAAGAGCTCAAGGGTGAAATCAAGGAAGAAATCAAGCAAGAGCCCTTAGATGAATAACAGTTTTCTTTATAAAGACAGGAATTTTTACGGGTTTTTATCATTCCAACTTTAGCCATACTTTTGACTTGTTTGGTAATAATTTGCTGTATAAAAGCGATCCCTTCTATTCGTTTTTCAATATATTTATTATCGAAAAATGGTCATAAAGTATTTTAACAAGAAGTATTGCGGAATGCGAGGAGGTAGATACTGCACACTCTTGCAACTCGTCTCTTCTAGGTTCAACCCTTATGAAATAGCATGCGCTCTGAAGAGACGGAAGAGATAACAAAGAAAGGGGAGAAAGTGGCGTGGCTCGTGCAAAGGCGAGTTGCAAGAAGTATGCGTAGTATTTATCTCCTCACATACTATAATACGAAAAAGTAGAAGCAACGATACAATGCTCGGAAAATCCTTAACAGGAATAGAACATACAGTTCATAGAAAAATCATCGAAAAATGAATTTTTGGGACCTATCGCATAATAATTTATATGCCAGGCCATCGAATTTTCATATTCTTAAACTGGAGTTTTCAAAAAAGAATTTAAAAAATCCTTATTTCGAATTATTTGATATGAAGAAAAATGGTAAGTTAACCTGTTTTTGAAAATTTTAAAATTTTGTGGTTAACTTATCGTAAAAAGTACAATTTATGAAGGAGAATTTCATAAATGTAGAATTTTTTTTGAAATTTTGTTGAAAATTTCGAGCAAATTTCTTAAAACGTGAGTAATCATGATGCGAAAGATTCGCCCACTTTTGAGACTACGCACAGCAGCGAAAAGAAATTTAAAAATTCCTAATTGGCTTTGGGGAAAGTCAAAATTTCGCGTAAAAAATTCTAGAGTTCAATTTTCTCATAAAAATAGATCACAACTCAGAATTTTTGAAGAAAAAAATTTCGTTCTTATAAAAAAAATCTTTAAGAAGAGCTTAACACACAATCACACTGAAGAGAAAGTGCTCCAAGATACAATATCTTATGGCTTTCAAACATGAAAATTTACATATCCTAGAGCTTACAATAAAATAAGAACATAGAAAGGGAGAAAAAAGTAAAGAATAGTAAGTACAAAAATGCCACGTTAGGTAACAAATTTTTTATGTAGCAATTTCTGTGAATTATGAAGGAAAAAGTAGGAGCAAATTGTTAAAGGAAAACGAGCAAAAAAAATCCGAGAAAATCGCGTAATAAATGCCTAGTCGTCCCAAGCGGAGTTGGCGTTTTTCTTGAAGGCTAAAATTGGCATATTTTAGAAAAGTCGGAGCAGAGGTAAAGATTGAAAATTTGTACCTCTGGCCTCGGCCAACTGTTTGGCCTCCTCTTGTCTCTTCTCTTTGGAGACGGAGGACTTCTTGCCCAGTGCTGCCTCGACGAGCCGTCTTGCGGTAGCTGCATTGGTAACTGGACGCGGTCTAAAATGTTGATCGTTTTCACTATTATTCAATTGTTCATTTTCTTACATTTTCGATCTCAGCTTGGCCCTATTCTCCATAGCAGCTTTCTTAACGTGAGCCGGAGACTGCACCAGCGGTCGGAACTTCAGCCAGTGACTAGGCGTTAGGGACGAGACCCGCTTGGCTGAAGTTGATATGTTTGAAGGCTGGAAGCTTAGAGAATTTATACCTTGTCGCTCATCTTCGAAAGCCACCAACACCGTCTTCCTGTCGATCCATAGCACGTCTGCCTTGTCGTAGCCCATCTTCTCCACGACTGTCTTCCTCACGTCGTCCGCCACTTTGTACTCTGGAACGTTGTAGGCCTCGAGGACGTGCATCAAATCTGGAAGGGCAAAACATTGCTCTTTGATCTCTTGAATTCGGACTGACCATTCGGGTTGAAATCTATCTGCTCGCTAGGAAAGGCTGGCGGTGGATCGAAGTAGTTGATAGGCTTCTTGGCGGTCTTCCTCAGCGGATCATCTTTCGAATCGAGGATCTTTAGCTCTTGGAACTGCTTATCGATGGCTTCGTCGTCCAGATCTTCCCAGGAACCGCCTGCATCATCTTCTTCTGGCGCACCAGAGTCTGCTCTGGATGACTCCTTCGGCTCACTGGTGGACGAAGACGGCAGATCATCCATGTCGAGTCGTCTGCAGGCTTTGCCTTTTTCAAGTTTACGACTTTCCGCTTCGAAAATCCTCTCTGGCAGCTGTGGAACTGTAGTCGGGGTGAGGTTCGTGCCGAAGAGAACTGTCTCTATCAACTCGATCGCCAAGGACTCGGTTGCGTTGTCCAATTGCTCGCTGAAGGAGAATGTAGGCTGCTGTTGGTACGCCCGAGCCAAATTGGCAGTGGTAGTGCTAGAACCAGGTGTCAGCCCAGTTGAGAGAAGAAGCTTCTCAGCAACGTCGGTGGCTAGGGCTTCTGAAATATTATCTTGCTTTTCTTTCAGTCGTGAACTTGCAAATACCTGTCCTATCCTCTGTGTCACTTTCTTCCTGAAGAAGTTTGATATTGCTGAAGGTCTCTTGAAGAGTAGGTAGAACTGGTTGTTGAAGTTGCGGCTCAGTGAGTTTGCGATGCAGGAGAGCTTCAGATTTGGGGGTTAGCACTAAATTTGAACTATGCAAATCGTCTTTTCGATCTTTGCTTACATGGAATAAAGTTGTCGGTGTGTTGTGGAACGGTTTGAATGTTCTTCGCTGGAGTGACTTGTATCGGTGTGTCTTTGGACTCCCTGGACCCTCGACTCTCTTGGTTGCTTAATCGCTTAGCGTACGGCAATCGATCGGGTCTCTCCACACAGTCCGAAGAAGATTCGCAACTTTTCCTCCTTTCTGATGGCTAAAATTTAAACATAAAATTTGTGAGCTACGCGTGCTTTTCTAGGAGTAATTTCAAGCTCGCTTGGTTGAACGTGATCAATCGATATATGTGGCCTGCGAGAGAAGGGCGAGAAAGATACGCGATGGGAGGGAGGAGACAAGAAACGCGCTACGGGCTATAAAGAGAGGTCGCAAGCAAGAATAGAGACAATCAAACGCTATTAGAGATTGGAGCGTGCTAAAAATAGAACAGTCTACATAAGGAACGCATACCTTTACCTCTGCGTTTGCACCGGTATAAAACAGGGTTTTCAAGCCATCGTTCGCGTACAAATGTTTATGTTTCTCCTGCTCTTCGAATGATTCGTTGATCCATTGAACCTGAACATATGATATTGAGAAACCAAAGATAAATCAGAAATTGCCTCTAAATCTTCAGCTTCAATTTTATCACAATCTGGCTCGTCATAGCAGGCACTGGTTGATGGTCTTGTGATCAGAGGGTCAGATCGCGAGTCCATCAGGGATCTGCCGAATCCCTCTGAACTATCCGATGGAGTGGGATACGAGTGTTTTGGAGGTGCTAAAATGGCACTGTATACTTCCGCCCATTTTGAATTTTGTGCACCACTTTCATGCTGCTCCTGGCACAACAAGCGATTGTGTGCTGTGGTGGACGGACTATCGAGGAGCGAGGCGACGATGGATGGAGGGCCGAAGCCATATCTGAAAATTGTATTCTTCAGTAAACAACTAAACACGACATTTCCTACCCTAGTGACTCCTCATCTTCCTCAGGAGGGACGGCCGAGTCTCGGTCCGCCGCTGCCCAGATATCGTCCTCGAGCGTGGTCAATCCCAGTATCTCCCCCTGCGTGTGTCCTCCACCCTGAGTGGTGGACGTCGCATTGGATCCCCTGGTCGTCGTCATGCCCAAGGGAGGGGGAGACGTGGGCGAGGCGAGCAGATTCGATGCCCCAGTCACCGACACGAACGAACCGCGACTCATGCTGAAAAATTTCAATTTCCCCTTTCTCAACTTTGACAAAGGACTAGTTTGGTCGGGGAAAAAGAGGCTTGTGCTCCCCGTTTGAGGTGAGCTTGTACAATGCCCGTTTTTGTGCAACAATGAGCTGTTCAAATATTTGCCCCGTGTACATGAAAATTATGTATTATGTGCAAGGGGCATACTTTCACTCTTGATTGGCTTGCATTGTTAAATCGGGAAATATTGTATGCGATTAACCTTAGATGACTGGGTTTAAATCGATGGCTTGAAAGCTGACCTTTGCATGATTTTGCTGTTATTTAGTGCATCGAGTTGTTCGATCTGTGCCAGACTGAACATAGAAGAGCTGCTGCCTGAAAATACACTATTTCTAAGAAATACGCGAACATCTAAAAATTAATGCAAATGATATACGCGAAAAGAGACGTGTTGCATTTTGATTTACTACGGAATCATTTTAACAGTTCATCAAGGTAACATACTTCATGTCTAGCGATCTAGAGATAAAGTTATGAATCACTAACTTTGGGAACAGATATGAGATGCTAGGTTGTTAAATGATGATGGGAATAAATATTTGGAGGTGAATTCAATGGATTGGTGATATTTTAAGCCTGATGCCTGATATATACGAATTTATGATGTTGTTTTCGGTGTCTCACTTTAAGAGAACGATCAAACTCGGGTCGTAAATAACAACACGAGACGGAACAGCGAGAACAGAGATAGCGCTATTATTTCATTTAGAATATTAACGATTTCGCAATAGCCAGACAGACGAAAATATGTCTACGTCATTCAGCCCAAACGACATCTTTCCCAAAAATCGATTAATTAAAAATTAATTGGAGGATACCCAAATGCGGCGATAAAGCTTTTGGGAGTAAGGTTGAGGTAAAAGAACCGGGGAGGGTTACGTAATAATGGATGGGAGAGAATGCGTGTGTAACTTGGAGCGGAAGGAAGGCGAGGGAGAAGCGGGCAGAGATACAGACATCGGAGAAATAGTGCGTTTAGATAAGAGGCACAGACTGGAACAGAGCGCAGGGGTCGAAAAGAAAGACGGCGGGTGACTGAAGAGACGTAAAGAAGACAGAAGTTGACGGGAGAACAGAGTGAATGAGAGGGATAAGACTCGGAAAATTAGAGAAGTGTCTCCTCTCAACGCACAAAAACCAGTGAGAGAAAGGGAAGAAAGTGACGCGACGCGGAACCGCGAACGCGATGCGGCGACGCAGCGCGGTCTTGCGCAAGGCGCTCGCTTGACACTTTGCCAACACGGTTGGACACAGGGAGGGGAAGCAGAAAATGTGCGCTAGCGAGTGATTCAGAACAAACGAACAATACGCGAAGGAGAAACGTTATCGATTTATATCAAAGAATTACTGCGGTCGTTGCGTCAAACCGATTAAAGGCCGATGACGAGATGATTTGAGCGAAGGCCATGAAGAATTTTCGTGCTAGTCAGTCAGACAAGTTTTGGTACAAGAATTGGTAAAACTTTGTAAAAGCGAGCAAAACTGCATGCTCGTACTGAATTCCCGAAAGAAGTGTACAAAAATTGGCTAAGCGCGGAAGTTTTTCAGGTTTTCAGTATTTTCCCATTACAGGTTCTGTTTTGCGTAAAGGCGTGAGAGACAGCCGGGGTCGGACACGAAAAATTAGACAAGGGAGAATTTTTGCAAAGACGATTCGAATACAACTCACAATAACGTCGAGACATTTGAAAAATACATGATCTTTAGCCTATAATGAAGCATGGGGTTGAAAAACCGTTTTGGATCTCGGAATCAGCTGACTGAAAGTGCAAAGTCGCAGCATTTAGCGGGAACAGGCGCTTGGCTAGAAAATAAAGGCGAATGCCCTGAGTTTGTACTATTCGGTCATTTTGCTGCAAAGCCGAACGCCCCAGAAAACGAGCAACTAATAATTTCGAGGAAATATGATGAACTTGAAAATTCTCGGAAAAGTTTCGAGAGGAAAGTTCAAAAGAGCTACAAGATGAGATTAAAATAACTTCGAAAGCGTGTAATTTGATGTCATTTTCATAATAACATGTTCCAGCCCCCGTTAGACGCAATTACACATGAACACGCCGAATTATGTCATGCTTAGAATGTGAATATGCACGAAATTTTCATGCCCGATTAACCCTAGCTGATGAAATTCGCCTAAAATGAAACATCTGCCTTCGTTTATTCGAATCTCAAATAAATAACAAAGAGAGTAATGGGTAATGGAATATTCAATCTTGTACAGGTGTAAGGTATTTGCTGCAATCAGCGCTATTGGCTTTCGTACGAATGAAGGGGCAATTCTGAAATATATACGAATTTAAAAATAACAAAGAAATATTTTTAAATACGTCAGAAATAGCTTAAAAATATCTATCCACATCTTCTCAATGAAAAACCTCAAAGAAAGTCCCTTTGAGGGCCCGCTTCCCTATTTATAGTTCTAGAATGTGACGAAGACTTCTTTTGATCCAAGACATGAATTATCATACCGAATCTGGACAAGCTAATGGCAATGCGGGAGCACTTATCGATCCCCTGGTGGTTTTGTTATTCGTCGGTTCGAGCATGTTCTTCCACAACCAGGTTGTCACCAGTGCGTGGCCGTATTGAGAGAAGTGGAAACCTCAAAGGGATTATTACTCCATCAAACGTCATTCAACCCGCACGAAGTTTTATGAGATCTGATTACTTACAATCTGGCGCGAAGAAGCGCATATCGGTGGTTCCATTCTTAAAAATATTTTTTTTCTCTAAATAATTTTTTATTTTCACATACGGGGAATTGCGGAGGATCATCGATGTCCCTCATGAAGGGCTGTGTGACGAGTGTGAAGTCGTCCTTCTCGAAGACGCCGCTGTTCGCCAAGTCAATTTCGTCGTTGGCGTATTCGACGCAGTAGGCCTTAATCTGATCACTAGTGTAAGAGCTGTTACTCTCACAGCCACATTCGTCCCTGGAATTGGACAACGATGAAATTGGGATCCCCGAAGAATCTCACTTGTGGAGCCTCTGACAGAAGTAGTGTCCTTTGTCGGTTTTCCTGAGGATCTCCAACTGCAGCATTGCAGTTAGCGAGACGATCACTCTGGGCACGCTATCGTAGATGATTTGAATGGCTTGTTTGACGTCGTCTACGCACTTATCAGCTGCATAGTTTTCATGTCGGCAGTAGCCACAGGCGTCATTTCCTCCGATGAATATGTTCAACAGCTTCCAGTCCTGTTTCATGTTGACAGCCTAGAAGACGATTCTACTTTTTAATGAGAATATTTAACTATCGACCTCTGTGTGCTTGTTTAAGAGGCATTCTTTGTAAGAATCAGACAAAACTATGGGTATCTAGGCACAGGTAT
>LIAE01007422.1:0-21226 GCA_002287525.1 Diploscapter pachys
CCTGATCATACTCACAAGCCACTTTGAGGGCGGCCATTCCCTTTCTGGCGAATTCCTCCTTGACGACGACAACGAAGGGCATGGTTTTCTTGCTGAACTTCTTCAGGGCTTCCTCTTTTCCCAACGTCTTCGCAATTACGCCGTTGTCCGGAAACTGGCCGTTGTTTTCCTGGAATTTGCGATTTTTTTATTTGCTACCACAATAGACTAGACCATTGGAGTCGTCTTTAAAATTGCAAAAAAAATCACCTTAGCCAGCGTTTCCAAATTCTGGAGAACGATCTTCTGCCACATGGGGTACTCCTTGGCGATCCAGATCAGACCCTCGGTGGGCTGGGGAAGGGGATCCTGAATTTCCAAAAATCACAATAATATTAATCTTATTTTTATAAAAGAACAAGTGAATTCAGTTGAAAAACCGCAAAAATTCTACAGTAATCATCACTCTTCTTAGAAGCAAACTTTTCAAAATAAATATGCTATTTGCCGCATTAAAATTATACTTTTCTGTCAAAAAATAGCATAAATTCAAAAAACAAATATGAAAAATTCCAACCCTCTTTTTGGGGAACATGTACTTCTTCAGCTCCTGTCTGAAGGTCCACACCGTCTCGCGAATGAACTCGCCCTGCTTCAGGAGCACGTCGTCGACGTCATCAGTGCCAGTAGGCCACGGAGCGTTCACGATGAAGCCTTCCTAAAAATGATTTTAGTCAAAAATATAAGTTTCAGAATTTGTTTAAGTTTAGAAAAGGGAACTTTTGAACTGATCCCTTTGACGTTCGATTTTCATTAAAATGCACCTATTTTAATTTTTTAAATGTAGGTTTCATTATTATTGATGTTATACTCAAGAGAACGTATGAAATGGTTCTCCACAATGAACGAGACTTGAATTTGTCAGACAAGTTTCGAACGAAAAATGAAATTTGCGTTTCAACAAAATAGCATTCTGCAAATAATAACCTAAGGATTGTCACGCTAGTGCGTCAGTCTCATATCACGAAAATTTTAAAAACTAGCAACCTAAAATATCGTACCTTGCCGATGAGTTTCCAGATCTGCTCGGTGACGTGCGGACAGATGGGCGAGAGGATGAGGGCCTGCGTCTCGAGGAATCTGAAGACGAGCTGCTCGTGCAAGTTGGAGTCCAATCCGCCGCACATCTCGCGATACATTGTCAAGGTGTTCTGCAATTAAAAAAAATATATTTTAGATTTTATTTGTCTTTTTTGGCTTAAAAATATGCTTCAGAAAGTATTTTAAAAAAGATAGTCAGATATAATTTGATCTGATAACGACTGATTGAGACAAATGATTTTCGTAAACTCGATAATTGTGAATTGGTTATAATGTGTTTTAGAAGGTTATATATCGAACAGAAAAAGCGCCGAAATTAAAACTAACTTGTTGCGCATATTGAGCTTGCACACATTTGGGTGCATATTTTAAAAATGAGCAAAACTACCTGATAATCATAGAATCCGAGTTTGAGCGCGTCCTTGTAGTTGGTGCCTTCGTACGCTTTCTTGCAGTCGTTGACCAGCTTCTTCATTTCCGAGTCGAAAACGCGATCTGCGAAATTGAACTCCCCGGTTCGCAGGGCGTTCTCCTTCTTCATGACGAGCTAGAAAAAAAAATTTTTAGATGGAAAAAATTAAACAAAGATTTTTTATTCCTTAAAATCATATTTTTCTCAAAAATAGCTCTTTTTCAAAATCTCAAAATCTAACCAATTCCTCGACCCAAGTGATGAAGGTGTAGAGTCTGAGCAGACCAGCTTCCGCAATCGCTGACAGGAAATTGGCATCATCAACGCCGTCGCCAGCATCCTCAAACAAATCATTATTGATTATGTTTCGAAAAATTATCCTAGCTCTTCAAATTCAACCATAGTTTAATGTGAAATTCTTCTACCCAAGTTTGAAAATTCTCGATATAAAAGCCACAAGAAATAATATAAGAATTTTCGAAGAAGAAATAATCGTCTTTTTAGTAATGTTGTGAAGTATTTGGGTTAGTTTAAGGATATGCATAATTTTTACCCGAAAGGGAATCGAGGTTTCGACGAAAATTATTTAACGACGTGTTTAAAAGAAAACCAGATCTATTTTCAACTAATTATTGGGTAAGTATGGCTGATTAACTGTTTTCCTTCATTAACTTTTAGTTGGAAAAATCGACATACAATAGCTAATTGAATGAATGAAAAGACGATTTTGTCATAAAATAGTCGATCGAATAGACGACGGTGAGAAACGACCGGGGAATGTTGGGGGACATGAAAAGAGAAGATAAAAGAGGAAAGGGGGAGCGAGAAAGAGTAATGGGCGCTTTATTTGAATTTTTTTTTTTTTAAATTTTCAACATTTCGATAGAAGACTAGTGGCAGAAGTTGATTGATTTTAATTGGGTGAATAGGTTTAGATAGGAAACTTGGTGCAGTAAATCTAGTCTATAACAGGTCTTTTGATGATGCAACAATCTTTAAACACTAATCAATTCAAAAAATAAGCTTACCGCTAGAGAGAACCGCATTCCGTCGGCCGAAAATGTCTCGATTGCCTCTGTCAAAGTCATGAAGTTTCCAGTGCTTTTAGACATCTGAAAATTTGACATTCAAAAAGTAGGCTTCAACATTTCTTTAGGAAAATGGACTACATTTCTACGTAATTCGGATTTTGAATGATCTCTTCAAGTAAACATACTAAATGCATTTCGGGGTAATTTCGTCTTTTTCCTGCATACATAAATAATCAGATGGATGTTAATAAGACTTCCGAGAAGAAAAAATAATTGAAAAAATCTCCTAACTGAGCAAAATCGCAAAAATACATCATCCAAAACGAGCACGTTTTCGCAAACGAATTTATGCTTGTGCGCGAGTATTTTGACCTGATCTTTTGCACAGGACCATTTAATCAGATTTATCGTCGAACTAGATGGTACTATTTGGGACATATTGGTTTTAAGGGTGCTTCCTTCACAAATTCTTGTTTTCTACTAAGCTTCTACTAAAAACGCATTTTTGCAAGGGGCGAAATTTGGGGACTATAGTCTTAATTAAAAGTATAATACAAATTAAAAACCAGTCAAAAATATAAAGAAACATGAATTTCAAGCAAGTTTTTCTAACCTTTTCATTGTTGAGCAAGAGGTGTCCGTTGGCACGGAGACTTCTGAAATCAAATTTTAAGCCTGACCAAATAATATTTCCAAATGCCGTACCTAGGCCATCTTTCCGGCTTGTCCTTCCAAATGGCGGTGTGAATGAAGAGCAGATAGGTCAGGTGGTTGCCAACCAAGTCCTTTCCAGAAGCGCGCATATCGATGGGGTACCTGACAATGAGAAATTTCAAGAATTTCTATGTTTCAAAAAGCCTTCAAGTGGAATCACAGAAAATAACGACTTTGTCTGGTTTTTGCAAAATAATAAAATCCCACCAAAAATTGAATTCCTTCTTAAGCTTGTCCAGAGTGTCCTTCGCTACGGGCATTTTTGTATTATCGTAATTCGCCTCGAGGAAAATGTAGTCCCACACATCATCAGTGAGTTTATCAGGTGTGATGCCCGCCGGGCCGACCACGTGACCGTCCAAAGATCCCTGAAATTAGCATATTAGCTTTTTTAGGCTGCGTAATCATTCCTTCCACAAGTGTGTAATCTTTCTTTCCCAAACGTGAAAAAGAACAAAAGAGCGTGAAATAGTGTTGGAAGGACAAATTACACTTGTGGGAGAAATGATTAACTTCGAAACTCTGAGAGAAAAAATTACGCAACCAGTTTCTTTTAATTAACTCTCAGATATTTAGACAGTATATCATATTGCTAAAATAGTGAATATCGAATTTATGCCGCAAGTTATTTGAAACATATATTTGAAACAAGAACTACATCAAATTTAAATTAATTGAATCAGCCAACAGTTTGAAACCAAGATTGTAAATGTTTAGACGCATGCGCGCGCGTGTCTAGACATTTCCAGCCCTGTTTGAGATTTACCTGCTGAAGGAGGTGGGCCACGGTGTAGTAGCAATTGTAGATAGTGGAGTCGGACAAGGACTCAATCAGGTACTCCGGGTCCCAGGGTAGTTTGGTGCCTGAAATTCGCAATTTAGGACTAATTATCTTAAATTAACAAGAGTAATTATCTTCAGTTTGTTGACTAATTATCTACTCTAAGATCAAATTATCGCAGACTTAATTACCCAAACTAAAATAATTATCAGTAGATAATTGCCCTTGAAAATTTTTCGTAAATGAAGATTGTCATTTTGGAGGGCTTGAAATTTTCTACAAAACACTCGCTTTGAAATCCCACCAAATCTTTAGGATTTTGTAGTGTCCGTATTCATAAACGCATCGAGAGGCTTCCGACGTGTTTATGAATACGGACATAGGAGTCGGTTCAAAAAATTCGTTTACGAAAAGATGCGAATTTGAGCATTTGCGTTCTATTTTAATGAATTGAAATGAAATTACCCAATCCATAACTCCTCGAACATGCATGCTCGTGCAGCCAGTCGATGGTATATTCGAAGCCCCTTTTCGACTCCTCACAGTACGTTTCACACTGTTGCAAAGCGCGATGAGCGTCTTTCTGAAAAATGTGTTTAAAAGTCAACTGAATCGGAAAATGAAAACAAAACTCGAATCTCTCTTCGGCAAATTGTAATCATAAAAATTTCAGAAAATAACAAAAAGATAAAAAAAACTCACCTTCCACTCAGGATCGCCATAATTCAAGTACCACTGATCACAGAGAGCCACGACGCACTCGTCCCCACTTCTGCTGATAACTTTCTTTTCCGGCTCGACGTATCTGAATTTTTATCTTTTATATCCTATTTTCATTTGTAAATTTCTATTTTCTACTTCTTAATTTAAGATTTTTCAAATCTTTTCATTTTTAAAATTATATTTGAAAAAAAAAAATACTTTTCAGCGAGTCCTTCAGCAATCAAGTCCTGTTGAATAACTTTCTTCACATCGGCAGTTTTTTGGCCCGCGTACTTTCCGATCAACATGACCTGAAATTTGAAAATTCTTCCCTTACAGAAAGAAAAATCATTTCAATAACTAATCTAATGACGTTCCCAAGATGACAACAATTTCCTAGAAAAAGCCTATCTTCATAAAAAAAATTAATAATTTTTAAAAATACAAAAGAAAATCTTTTAAAAAAATTTAAACGCCTCACCCCATCGTAGAATCCTTTCAAGTAGACCTCCTTCTTGGCCTCCTCGAGTTTGTCCTTTTCGTTCTGAGACTGGATTTTGAGCCGAGTGCACATTTCCACCGCCGCCAAATTGCCGAGGCCCTCGATTTCGATGATTGGCACCTGCAAATTAGAACATTTTTGTTACAATTCTTTTGAAAATAGGAAAATTAGGCATACGTATGTTTCAAAAATCCTTTTAAGAATTATGCGAAAAAGGGAGTTTGATCAGTCGTATGCTTTCAAGGAATTCAACAACAAGATAAGTTTCCAGATAAATTTGCAAAAATGAGTAAAGTATGTTTTAGTTTTTCTTTTCAGTAGTTCACGAATCGAAATGAAATTGATAGGAGCAATTGAATAATTGAATAACTAGTAAAGTAAGGAAATGAAGATAAAGAAAAAAAGGTAAAAGTTACCGGTTCAAAAGGCAGCACCATCTCATCGGTAATGCCGTACTTCTCTCGAAGGGGTTTCTTCTTTTTCAGGTCGGACAGAGCGGCAAAGTCGTCTGGCGAATCAGAAGGAACCGATGTCACCACGCCAGTGCCTGAACTCAATTCATTTAGTCGTGTTAAATTCTCTTGAAAGAAAGTCTTATCACAAACGAGACTGGACGAAAGTACTTTTGCAAAAAGACTTTCGTCCAGCCCTTGTCATCATAAAATGTATACGATAATTTCGAGGCATTTGTAAATCGGAAAAATACCCACCTTTATCATCCTTGATGGTCAACATGGGGAGGGCGTAGACTTTTTCGTACTGCGCGAGTGGAGCGATGAGGGCAGCTCCCAGAAGTTTGCTTCCCGAGAATTTCTCCAGCCCCTTCACGAAATCGACTTTCCCGTTCTCCTTCGTCAGACCTTGGTAAGACATGTTGCGAGCGGATCTGAAAAATTTTAATCTCACTTTTTTCATAATCTATTTCATTTTGAAACAAAAATCATGTTTTTCCTAAAAATATTTTGATACGGTGACACAATAGTGATTTTTGAATAGGAAATTTTAAAAAATGACTTGATTCTAGAGATTTTTTAAACATTTCGAAATATTTTAAAGATCTCAATTTCGTAAGTGCAATAAAACAACATAAAATTCATGAATTGTTGAAAAACTTTGAACGCATATTTTCAGAAAATTCTCTACCTGGCCGTAGCAATGAAGACCTGATCTCCTTTCTCACCGGCATAGAATGCCGAATATTGTATGTCCGGATGCAGGTAGCAATTAGTCTGCCCGTACATCGTCTCTGGACGCAGAGTAGCGGCAACCAAGTAGCAAGGCTCTTTGATATTCGCCAAGACTTCGGGTCTGGGATCGGCAATCTGAAAAAATACAAGTTTTAATTGATAAGTTTCAATTCTTTCTGAAAGATAACAAAACTAATAAGATAGAGTTATATGATTTCCTGTAAAAACTTCAAAAATGAAATGTTATAAACAAAAAAACATGTGTCACTATCATTTTTCAAAATTATGTGCTTTAATTCTTTTCGAAGTTTTCAAAAATGAATATTTGATGGAATATGGAAAAAATCAACATTTTGAAAATCGTACCTTCAACTTAACCAGGGTGTATTCCTGAGGCCCCACTCCCTCTCCGCTTGAGCGGTCGTGATCCATGCAGGGTTGACCGTCCTTGGGCGAGTAAATTGTGTACCTGAAGTCTTCGACTTTTTCAAAAATTTACCCCTCAAGATTTGACCCTTTGAATTTTGCCGTATAAATGTTCTCAAATTCATGTTTCTGGATTAAATGAAATGTCAGATATAAAGGCTACTTTATTCCTAATTCTATATCAGAGAAGTAGAACTTTTAATGGCTATTTTATGGAAGAAAAGATATAAAAATGAAAATCTCGTACCTCTTCCCGAACTCGATTTTGCCACCCATCGCCCGCAACTTATTGAATTGCCAACGCACGAACGAGTCATAGTACGGGTTCACGTCCGTGGTGATGAATGATCGACGCCAATCCACCTGCAAAATTAGCATATTTGACATTTTTGATGAAATTACAGAAAAAGCCAAGTTTCTAGAGTAAAAATTAGAACTTTGATAATTTCTTCAAATGATTACCTTAATTCCCATCTTGTTGAGGTCGTTCATGCAGTGCGGCGGGAAGTACTCGAGCCAGTAACCAGAATCGGCGAATTTTCTGAAATTATTTTAAAAACTAAACAAGTCCAGAATAAATTTTTAAAAAACCTTTTATATTGCATTATCTTTATTTTCTGAGTTATCATAGGATTGTGGTACCTGATTTCCTCGTCCTCTAGTCCGAGGGCCTGCATGATCTGCCACTGATACCTCAATCCAGCGTCTTTCGCAACGGCCTTCGACTTTTTCCCCTTACTCTTGTCCTTCGTTATTTCATCCAAAGCCGAAGTCTCCTTAGGAGCTGGCTCCTCGTCATCGAGATCTTCGGGGAATCTAGATTTTTTTTTCTGAATTTTTGCAAGTCTTAAAGTTTTCCGAATTTAGAAAACTTACAATTTTTGATTATGCGATATTTCTTTCCAGAAAAAAAACTTGATAAAAACTCAAAAAAAAGTATATGCTTTAAAAATCGGTGTATTTGACGAAATGTAGAAAATAATATCATGAAGAGCGAGCTTAGTTTAAATAAATTCCAAGAAAATACTTTGGTGGATATCCAAAATCCTCGAGCTCCCTCTTCAACTTGTCGGCGCAGGCTTTGATCGGCATTCCGGTGCAGTGAAATCCGAACGGAAAGAGGACTTTCTTGCCAAGCATACGATTGAACCCGGCGGCGAACTGAAAATGGTGGTTTTTTTCAAATTTTATCCTGCACAGAAATCTTGGAAAAATGGATAAGTTGATAAAAGAAGAAATAAAATGGCTTCATTTTTATTCCCTGCAGACGTTGCAACGTCTGATTCCCTACCTCGGACTTGGAAATCGTAAAAGTGTGACCCAAGTGGAGACGACCGTTCATGTACGGGTAGGGGAACGTGGTGAAGAACTTTTCATGGTCCCTGAATTTTTTTTTATTTAAAAAATTTGTATTCTTTTTTTCTAATTTACCCATTCGGAGCATCCGCTTCAAACACGTGGTTCTCCTCCCAGAGTTTTTGGATTTCAGCCTCTTTCTGAAATTTGTTTTTCAAATTCCATTTTAAATACAAAAAAATTACCTGCAACAGAAAATTGACCTTTCTCCGCTCCTTTGGAACTGCTGCCATGTTTGGTCTGAAAAGGTAAAATTTAAAAAATAATGAAAATTTGAAACTTCGAACATTTTTATGAAGAAAATTGCGCAAAATGACGGAAAATGACGAAGAAAAATATCGTAAAGTTGCACAAGCCTATATGCATTTTGAAGGGGGAAAATATGACGATTAAGGGGTGGAAAAGCGAAAAAAATAGGAAACAGAAAAGAAGGAGGAAAAATAAAATACGACTTTTTGAAAAATTCACCATTTTTCCTTTTTCAACATTATTCTACCTCAAAAATCGAAGAATTTTTCAAATGTTGGTCGATGAACAGGGTAAACCTTACAAAAAAAAGTTCTGAAAAGAAAAAATAGGAAAGTGGAAAAATAACAATGAAAAGAAAAAATGGCAATTTTGGGCGAGTTCAAATTTCTACCACTTGCGCCAATTGAGTCGAGAATGAATGACGGTTGCGCCAATTGGTGCACTTCTCGACATTCGTTGAAGAATCCACGTCTTTCCGGCTTTTACCCATCCTTTTTCGTACCTGAGTCATACCTGGATTTTTAAAATTCCAGTACTTTTCTCTCAAAAAGAGTACTTTACCCTCAAACAAATGAGTACCTTGTCAAAATTTCCATTTTATCTTTTTCTTTCATTTTTATTCAATATTTTAGAGGACTAGCATTTTAGATTTTTCGAACTTTAATAAAAAATTTAGGGGGGTTTAAAGCAATTTTTTATTCTCTGAAAATCTCTTAAAATCCGTAAAATGCGGATAATCTTGGAAAATCCCTTTTCACGCTTATCTTTTTGCTTGCCACTTTACTAAAATTATTCTTGAAGCGATGTTATTTTGATATTTTTGTCGTTTTATTCGTTATGTGTTGAAGGATAGGGGTTGTTTTTTTTTCAAATTCCGGATGGGATATTTTAATTTCAGACTGATGGCCGAGCTCCGTTTCGTGTACGTTTTGGCGGGTCTGATCATTTTTGCCGGGGCAACTTTGGACGTTCCCAGAAAAGACAAGGAGCTTGGGGTATTTTTTAATTTTTCAAAAGAAAGAACATTTCGACAACTTTAGGATGATTTGACAGAAAATCGAAGAAGCGTAGGAATTTTGTTGATTTTTATAAGCTTACCTGAAAATTTGTGTTATCTTGAGTTCACTTAACAAAATAATTCAGAAAACCGTTTTTAATAAGCGCTACAGTTCAATTAGTTATTTTAATCAGAAGCTACATAAAATATGTTTTTAAAGTTACTAAAATGGAACTTTTACCAAAAAACGGATCTTTTCAACCAAAAGCTACCAGAAATGGTACCAGATTATCAAATTTGAGGCGATCGACATTGTTGATGTGGTGAAGCAGGCGGATGGACCTCCACTCGACCAAGACGATGGAATGGGAAACGCGGGTAGAGACAAGGAGATCGGAGGGACCAAAAATACGGTAATGCTCTTTGCTAGATTTGTTTCTTTAAAAGTACGGTATATTGACTCAAAAGAAATAAATTAAGCTACAGTTGACTTTTGAAATTACGATAACTTAATAATTTTTCTTGAAATACATGAAAAATAATGTTGCATTCCATTGCTATCCGAATCGTTATTGCACTTTTTATTAAAAAGAAAATGAGAATCTTGATTTTCAGCACGACATCGACATCTCGTTCTATCACGGATTCCTTGCTTCTTTGTCAGTTATCGTCGTTTCTGAACTCGGTATGAAGATTAAAAATCGATATTGTCAAAAAGAAATCAAACATTTTGAAAATAAATCTTTTTTTTTCCAAAAACGAGATAAAATTCCCATTTCCAGGCGACAAAACCTGGTTCATCGCGGTGATTATGTCGATGCGCCACTCGAGGCTGACCGTGTTCACCGGCGCGATGGCTGCTCTGGCGCTCATGACCATTTTGTCAGGTAGGATTTTTTGATCTCCTCTATTTATATACGACTTTTTCTTATTTCTCCGCTTTTCCTACATTCCCTACCCTCTCTATCCACCTGTAAATACAGGAGGTCATTTTTTCACTTCTTTTATTTTCTAGTTTCTAAACAATTTCCTTTTCTAATAAATTACATACATAGAAGGTCTTGAAAAATATCTTTTGCTATGATTAAAACTAGACTTATCTTTCGGATATATATTACTTCCTTTATACCAAGAGGATATGTGAAACTCCTTCAGCCTGTCTCGGCTGGATCACGCAACTGATCCCTCGCGCAGTGACGTACTGGATCTCGACGGCGCTCTTTGCCCTGTTCGGCCTGAAAATGCTCCACGAGGGCTGGACCATGTCCCCCACAGAAGGACAGGAAGGATTCGATGAGGTGGGGAGGTTTTCTTATTTTAATTTTAATTTTGAACAATAACAGCTAAGAGCAGTATTGTACTGAAAAGTGGAGATTGGCCTAATTTTTCGAAACACATTTTCGAGTTTCAGGCTCAAGCCGAGGTAACGAAGCGCGAATTGGATTTGGACGCTGGAAAATTCATCGATCTAGAAGCGGGACAATCGGGAAAAGACAGGTAAAATTCGAATTTGAATATATTTTTCTTTAGAACGCATGGCTTTATTTGGACTAACGTTTATCTTTCAAGAGAATGCTTATGTATTTCGTATTATCGTATGTGCTATGAATATCGAATATCATTTTTCTATCGTTCTGGTCAAACAAAGTGACAGATCATGTGGTGAAAAATAGTGAGAAAAGGCGAGAGAGGCAGAGGAAATTGTATACTACTCTCTTTAAATTGTCCCCCGCTAACTCTTTCTCGCAACGGTGCTTTTTAACACACACACACACACAAACTGTCATTTCATTTGACCGATACAGTAACAAATTTTTTCACTATGAAAGTGGTGAAACGTATCTTAATTGACTAATCTTTGGTGGTTTTGGTGACTGTTTCCGTCTTTCAGCGCCAAATTCAATGCCTTGCCGTTTATACACGACACTAGTCCGAGATACTATAAGAAGAAGAATAGGTGTCTTTTACATTTCTTAACTCTAAAGATGTTTCCGTATTTTGCATGATTTTAACAAGTGCACGGCCTTGCAGGCCTTATCCTGTGAAAATAGTGAGAAGAGTAAGAAATAATGTGCGAAAACGAGAGATGAAGACAGCTCTCTCTTTCTCTGCACACAGTTATGGTAAATGCAGGACGTTTTCAAAGGATAAGACCTTATAAGACCGTGAGTAGCGAATTTGATTAATTTCCTATATCTAACTTCGAAGATCTGTGAAAAATAGTGTATTTTATCAATTTTACCAAACTAACTTTCTTTCTAAAAATTAGATATTTTATGTTTCCTAAAATAACGTCTTCACTTCTAATCCCTAAAATGCTCGAATACTTTAAAATTTTCTAAAGATGGCGTATTTGTCAATTCTAACCGAAAAAATGATTTTTTAAAACCCAAAAAAATGCCCGTACTTTAGTAACTCGTTCTCGGTGATTTTCTCGTTCATATCGCGAATTTTCATCGAGGCCTTCACGCTGACTTTCCTCGCAGAGTGGGGCGACCGATCACAGCTGACCACCATTATTCTGGGTGCGAGGGAGAATATTGGTATGCAGGAACTTTTTTATAAAATAAAATTTCCAGGATAATACAAATGTTGTCTTTCATAATGATAAGATTGGAATGAAGAGAGAGATCAGTGTGAAAAAATAAAAAAGTAAGGAAAAGAAGCGAGGTAGGTAGAATTTGGGTTAGTGATTTTCAGTTAAAGATATGAAATTCCTTGAAACAAAGTACCTAGGTCCGTACTAAATCCCCTAACTTGATCTCAGGTTAGCTAGTCTAGTTGATTCGATCTCCTCTGCATTTTGGGAGTGAGACCGAGTTGACTTGACCTGAGAGAGGTTTAGTAGTACGGACCCTAGAGTTTACAAGGTAAGTTCACTCCGGTATCAAAACTATTTATTTTCACAAAGAAAGATGGAGTTTTTCGAAAACATATGGCAATTTTTCAGCCGGTGTCATTTCGGGAGGCATCCTCGGCCACGCGATTTGCACGGGCATTGCTGTGGTGGGTGGTAAACTCGTTGCGGCAAGGATTTCGGTTCGGACGGGTATTTTCTTTTTATTTTTTTTGCAAATATTTGCTCCATTCTAAATCTATATTTTTAAAGCTAGTAATCTCGATTTTTCCCAAAGATATTAACGATTTGACTAAATTTTTAATAGTATCGGAAAAGTTACAGTAATCCTTTTTCAAATTGCAGTCACCCTGATTGGCGGAGTGGTGTTCCTGATTTTCGCCCTGTCGGCTCTGTTCATTAAGGACGCAGAGGACAAAAACCCGGCCCTCGAAGTCTAGAACTCGGAAAAGTAAATCGCAATTTTACAATTTCGGATTTTTCTGCAAAGTGCGGTAGTTTTTTTCTTTCTTATCTTTTAAAAGCAAGTACAGGGATCTAATGGAGATTTCGGCAAAATGAAATAACTCGACTTTTTTGACAAAACATTGAAATTATAAATCTATCCCGTCACTTATCACGGTCTTATGTTCCTAATGGTTAGGGTTTAACCTCGCCTATCTGCAGCCTTGCTGCGCCGTTGTGCATCTCCGTGCAATCGCGCAGATTTTGACAATTGAGCGAGATAATTCCTCGTTTTCATGCATTCATTTTTTCTCTATTTTCGCCGACATTTCTCTTCTTCGAGCGTAATCACAGGACGCTACGAAGACATGGAGTTCATAAGGCTGTGCTATCAGAAAATAGTCTCTAAACGTTTGTAATTTCATGTTATTGTCAGAAAAACGAGGTATTTTAGATTTACTGAAATTTAAGCCCCTGGAATAATAAGTATTCTAATTTTTCCTGCTTTCTTCTGTAGCTTTCATTTGAAGAAATTCGTTCGGTTGCTGTTGTTTTTTTTTGAAAATTCGACTTTTTACTGGTAGAGTGTTTTTTCAGTGTTATCATATTCTCTTGGTCATTTTACTCGAAATTTCCGAATTTAGTGAAAATGAGTCAAATGATCACGGGTTTTCAAGCACTTGTTCATTTTCTACTAGGGTTTCGCATAATTTCCTGTTTTGAATAGCACTTTTTAGAATCTTTTAAACAGGGCTGTAAATGTGTTAGACACGCGCGTGTCTAAACATCTACAGCCCTGTTTCTAAATCGCGCCGCGGTTTCGCAAAATTTGATGATTTTGCAAAGTGCGGCATATTTTTCTTCTCCGATTTTGGATTACTTTTGCATTGATATTTTCTCTAAACGGGTGCTGATTTCCGTTTACCCCCACAACATTTCTGGGCTTAGACTTTCTTATGCAATTTCTTTTGAAATTTCATGGCTACAAGTTATTTTACTTGGAATTACGGTAGTTATCGTATTTCGAAAATTTGATTCTATTCAACTGTGATGGAGACTTTTCAGAACAATTCCCCTGTCTAGCCATAACTTTTAGGTACTCTTCTATTTTTCGGGAAGAGTACACGTTTTTTGTTTGATTACTGTAATTCTACTTGGAAAATAAATAGAATCTTCTGATAAAAACAAGACGGATTATGAGGTTTCATCGATCAGCAATGATAAATAATGAGTTAGAAGAAAAGTTTCGAGGCCCCACCCCGAAATGATAGATAAATAAAGTCGAGAGAAGAAAAGATAGGGAAATTAAAAGCGACTTTTCTTTGATTCTTCATCATTTTAAGCTGATCTTCACGATCTTTGGCTGAATTTATTAAAATTTTGGAATGTTATTTTCTTCTAGAAAAGCCAGAAAATTTCTAAAATATGCCTTATGCTAATTTCTGCGGCTTTATACAAATTGATTAATTGTTCATCTTCGTTTAATTGATGTCAATTACAATTAGGCAAAGACCGGAAATACGCTCGTGAACTGAGACAAAGCTTCACTTTTAGAGAATTAGAAAGTTAGAGAAAAGAATGAATGAGAAATATGAGGAATGAAGACAGAAAGATGAAAAATGAGAAATAGTATGGAAATTTAAGAGCGCAAAAGAAGAATACGTGCTGACAGAAAGCGCCTCAGGGGAATTAGCAGAGCTTGTTGCTGCTCTCGTGTGCGCGAGAGAAACAGGCAGAAAACCGCTTGATGTACGGCGCCGAAGAAACATTTCTGGGTTATCTGAATGCACCGTCGTAAATCTTTTCCGATTTTTTTGATATCTGGTTCTGACGAGGGTTGGGTTGGAGCTAAGTTTTCCATATTTCTATTCTTAAATCTGAAGTGTAACCAAAGTTTTCTATATCTTCTGAAACTCACATAATTTTTGCCTTTTTCTTAATTACATGCTCATTACATATCTATATTATTTTGATATTCTATTTTTCGAAAATATTGTCATTTCCAAAGTGACCCCCAAATTAAATTCCCTCGAAAATGTTTACGCGTTGCAAAAATCGAAATTAAATTTACGGGAAGTGGAGGAACGCATCATTTCATAGCCTTTTGCCGAAGATATTCGAAAATTCTTGCATGGGATAATCTGCTTGTTAAATTTTTGAACCTAACTTCGAAAATCATCAGAAAAAGTTATTTTTTGGGATTTATTTTAGGTTATTTCATCTTAAAACTCGAAATATTTCACTTTTATCTGATTTTTACGTCTCTTCTCTTAATTTAGTCCGGTTTCTTTTCAATGTGGTCCATTAGCGAACTATCAAATATCCTCGGTTTTGCTAGGGGATTTCCTTTATCCAAAAAGACGAATAAATTCGGATATATTCAATTTCCATTTTAGCCATTTTAGGTCTATGAAATAGCCCCTAAAATGGGCAATTCGCACGGCAGAAAAAGGCCAGCTGACGAGGTTATTTTGCTACAAACTGGAATATTTTTAAAAGTAGCATTTCTCAAAAATTCGAATTTTAGGCCCATGAATATCCCGTCAAAAAGCGGATCAGACTCATTGAAACCGAAAGAAAAAGGCTAAATTCGGTAAGTTATTGAAAAACGTTGAAAATTTGAGCAATCTGGAAAACAACGAGACAAGGAAAGACAAGACATACGAAATAGTATAGGGTAGAGTAGGATAAGGGGAAGGTGTTGTATGTTTCTTTTCCAATACTATTTCGTCGCTTTGTTATCGTCTTATTTTTTCCAGGTTGCCAAAATTTGTAATTTTTAGGGGGTATCCTTGAGTTTTTTGTCTGAAAATTTTGTGATTGACAAATATATTTTTAGCCCGACTCTGGGAAAGGCAAGAGAAGTGTGGTGTCAAGACTGTTGGCCTATTCGACGTCACGCTTGCATTTGAATGACGGCTAGTTGATTATTGCTTATCATTGATAAAAAAAAGCTGGTTGATATGTTATAGAACACCGAAACGCGCATTGTTTTATAGGGGACCAATATAATGTGATTGGGAATTTTAAAACACAAGTTTTTCTACAATAGATTATTTAAATTTATTATTTTACTTTTGAAAATTTGAAACGTAATTCGACTATTTCTTTGAAAAAAAAAACTTTTTGGTCTTGAAATAATAGACTGAAAAACTGGGAGTTACGCAAATTATTCTCGGAAATGTATCTAGTTATTTTCAATAATTTAAAACCCATTCGAAAAATACAGCTATAACATTTCACATAACGATCAAGATAGTTTTTGGTAAATTTTAAAACATACAATATTTTCATGTTTTATTATGTCCTATTTTACGTGTATGTCTTGATATTTATTTGAAAATTAGCTAGATGAAGAAATGAGAGGGGAAGGATCTTTGCTTGACTTCATTCAGTGTTTACATAATTTGGCCGGCCGGAATTGTTTGAGCGAACAAATGAGAAGGGAAAGGGAAGCAAAAAGACACCGCGAAATTTTTGCCAAAACTCCCCGCGACACTACCAACTGTGAGCCACTTGAACATCAATAACGAAGACTCGTTCAACATGATATATGATTAACAGGAAAACGTAAATAAAAATCACTGTCCAAACAGTGCTTTTTTCGCGAAAAATGTATGTTAGACAGGAGATTTTATGAAATATCGTAAAATTACGGCATACGGATGAAATTGTTCAACGCAGAATAATAAACGAAAGATATGGTTCAATTTTAGCCCATGAATATCAAAGCATCCAAAGAGATTCGAGAGACAGATGCAGGTCGCTAGACGCGGGAGAAGTCGAGAAGAACAACAACTATGATTACGCCGAAGAAGATCAGCGCAATGTCGGTAAGTTGGAGTTTGCTCATTTATAACTTTTCGTATACTCGCATGCGATACCATATTTATATTTGGACATACAGTTTATTCCAACATTTATATTTTAAAGTTAGACGAGACGAGGAAATCGTCATTATTGATCTTTTGTATTCCACACCCACACCCACTTTTTGAGGAGTAGGGGAAGGAGGTAGGGAAAAGGAAAAAAGAATGAGCGGGTGTGGAATACAAGAGGTGGTCATTATTATTACATATAAAACCGAATTTTATGCAAGAATGTTTGAAACATATTTTCAGCAAGCTGCTCGGCTCTAAACCGAGTCAAAGACTTCCCGGTTTCATGGCTGGAAGCTTTATTTTTACCGGAATTCCCTACCAAGTCTCTGGTGAATGAGAAAAGTTTTGTGGTAAAGATTTTGATTAAAAAAGTGCAAAAATTAGTTCGAAACTTAGATGTCAAACGAGCTAGGCTCCGGCGCTTTCGGAAGAGTCTACCGCGCTACAGCAGTTCACGACATAAGAGCGGTGTATGCGGTGAAAATCCAAGAAAAGAGGAAGATAATCATGAAAGACTCCATTCAACAGGTCAAGAGGGAGGCTTCTTTGCAGGTATTTGAAATTACGCCTATTCTTTTAAATTTATAAATTAAATAGTTTGTCTAATGTGTGTTAAGTGATTTAAGCGGGTCATCACCAAGAATATAACGTTTTAGACTATTTTAAAATGAATTGTTAAGAGACTAATGAAACCCCATGCCTTCATAGCGAGATTGTACGCTACGTGGCAGACAAGAACAAAATTATACTCGGTTTTTCAGGTTTGAATTTGTTTTTTTCACCTTTATTTTCTAATCCGATTTTAGTACCCGGTAGGCAGTCTGGGAGATTTATTCGCGGTTTGGAGGGAATTCGGAAACTTCGATGAGCGAACCGTAAGGATATTCTCAGCGGAAATGGCTTGTGCTTTGGGTAGGGTAAAAATGATGATTATTTTTGAAAATCGCACAAATTCAGATTTCATCCACCGATCAAACATTATCTACCGGGATTTAAAGGTGTTTTTTGTTGTAATTTCGAATATTTTTAAGAGTAATTTTTGTAAGTTGGAAAACGTAATTTTGGACAGTAACGGACATGTAAAAATCATCGATTTTGGACTAGCGAAAAGGCTGAAAAACGGCGAAACGACGAACACGATTTGTGGGACTTTGCAGGTAGATTTAAATGTAAAAATATAAATTTAAGAAACTCGTTTCAGTACATGAGCCCCGACGTCGCTTCTATGAAGCCCTACGCACACTTTGTGGATTGGTGGTCATTAGCGGTGGTCATGCATGTTCTGTATACCGGATTCTACCCTTACCCCAACGCTGATGCGAAACACCATAATGATTTGAAGTACTCGAGTTTAAATTAATATTCAGACTCATAGTTTAAGTATATTTTATATATGTCTAGTATTGTTGATGGCCGAAATCTGGAAGGTCGAAAATGAGGGGAGAAAGAAGCGCGATTTTAGACCAGTCTCTCCTTTTCGCGTGCTATTTCTCGATTTTATAACCACTAAAAGTAACTGTGCACCACTCTGCACGCGCCTTCCAGATTTCGACATCAACAAGATCGTTTGCATTGATCTTTAAAATGATAAGTTATGAAGAGACTTTTGAAACGTAAGCAAAATGTGTTAGGTTCATCGACTATAGCACACCATACGGTGCGAGTGAGGAGTTTGGAAACTTGATGGATCGACAATTAGTCGTACCGGCGGAACGCAGACTTTGTTCTTTCGCGGTTTTTCACGCGCACCCCTTTTTTCACGGATTGGATTTCGCTAAAGTCGAGCAGAAAATCGTAAGTTAAATTAACGTTTAATTGAATACCTTTTCAACGACAACATTATTGGGCAATTTGGAAGAAAAACAAGACAACAAGACAAGGAAAGACAAAGCATACGACATAGTATAGGGTAGGGCAGGAGAGAGGCCTTGTATGTGTTACTCTTTTCCAATATTGTTTCGTCGTTTTGTTATCGTCTTATTTTTTCCAGGTTGCCCATTATCGAAGTTGTATTAGATGAGATTGATGATTTTAAATGAAACATAAATAATTCAGTATTCACCAATAGCAACCATTCGAGGCCTGGGTCTGCCGATTATGCAAGACCGAAACCGAGATAGGGATCAAGATAACGATGATATCAGCATTCTGGACGGAGAAGAAAACTGGACCAAATTTGAAGAGAGCTATGACCAATTCCGAAACTTTGACTATTTCTCTAGTGAATCTATATAATGTAATCTTACGGATATAAAATGCATAATAATATCTATATAAATTGCCTTTTATTCATAGCATTGCGATAATAATAAAGTTTGCTTGTTTCTTTCTTTTGGATTGCAATAGAATTATTGGTGATTGATTATTAAGTGCAATAGATTAAAGTTCATTAGATCATCATCATAGTTGTTTTTCCAAGACATAGCACTATTTTAGATTCCTGTCTTCGAAAGATAACATCTCATTTGGTCACTATTGACCAATATCTACCTAGCCATCACTTATTTTGTCATAATTTCTTCCGTTATTATTGGCAAATTTGGATTGATTTTCGGAATATGACAAACCATATTCGATTCTATGTTCCGGCGAATTCTGCTCATTTGAAACGGCATATTTTATCAGTCGAAAATCATGTCAGATCGAAATATCAGTCTGAAAATCGCCCTGCCATTCAAACCGAGTACTGCTATCATTTGATTCTATCGGAAAATGAAGATTCTGAAGATTTCATCGAGAAGAATCAGGACAAACTGAGATGGCTCCTGATCGGAAATCCTTTCGATCAAGAGTTCCGAATGAAATCTGACTTGACTGATGGCCAGATCATCGAAATTGGACCGAGGTTTGTTAATATCGAAAGTGATTCGTTTAGTTAAAACTAGCAACTCCAATATTATACCGACTAAAGTGAAGTAATAAAGCATTACTTGATCTGAATTATTTCCAAACCTATCATCTCTAAATCTTATGATGTTTGAAGCAAATTCAGGCCTCTTGTACTTTTTATTCCCTTTTCTGAAAAATAGCAAGAGAAAGAAGAAAAACGGAGATAAAAAATACAAGAGACCTAAATTTATTTAGACACTCCTTCAAAACGGCTTTCTGCACCGCAGCTCTATCGGTGCTCAACTCTTCTGGAGTATTTGAAGTTGTCCGGATCGAAAGAAGCTTGAGGTACTCGATTAGAGATGTCGATCAGAAAATTGACGGGACGGATTTTCTTTGGATTGCTGGAGATCGGATGACGGGTTCTTTGGTTCGTCTTTTACATTGAAACAAACTGACCATTCAGAATGCATCTACGACGAGAACACCAAGTTTGAATTAGCCAAGGGTAGAGAAGACTTTACCGAAATCGACGTCTTTGGAGATCCAAAGAACTTGGATAAGGTAAATTTTTCAAAACTCTCTCGAAGATTTTGGACTTCAGGCAAATTCCGAACTAGGCTTAGCATTCGACAAGACTGACCTAGAATATTACAAAGACCTGTTCATTAATCAGGTAGTCAATTTTTCCTGAAATCAAGGTTTTAATATACTTCTTTCAGATCAAGCGAAACCCAACAGACGTGGAGCTGTTCGATCTAGCTCAATCGGATTCAGAACACTCTAGACATTGGTTCTTCAGAGGAAGAATGATCATTGATGGAAAGGAACGGGAGGTTTCTTAAAAGTCGAGGATTTTTCTATGCCGATTGATTGTGTTTAGTGTTCCCTGATGGATTCAGTGAAGTCAACCTTGGAGCATTCGAACAGGAACAGCTTGATTGCGTTCAACGATAATTCGAGGTATCGTTGATTGAAGAGAGAAAGTCGATATTCACATACAGCAGCAATTAGAAATCGAATTTGGAGCAAAATAGTAGGTTGCGTAGAAGAGAAACGAAACGAATGGTGTAATTTTTGAATATCGACGTGTTCTCTCCAATCAATACTATGTAGAACCCATTCAAAAGGGTTTTATATTAAAAAAATAAAAGCGGAGGTTGTTTTATTCACGAAAACCGCTCTATTTGTATCCAAGAGTGATTCCCACGAAAGGAGATCAATAAAAAAAGATCAACCAATATTTTTAAAATCTCGACGTCAGTGACTCGTACATAATTTTTTCGAGATCCTTTGCTCGTACATCACCCAGGTAAAAATATTTTGGGGACTGATTCCATATTTGCGGGACTTTCACCTGCGAATAAAACCGACGCGCCTCCTAGATAGTTTGTATTAATTAATATTTATTCTTGTAGAATGCACGTTTAACAATAGGAGAATATTCTTTCAGTGATCTCACAAAGATAACTCATAAATGATGATGTAGATATCCATTATAAAGAAATTGTAATGCCCTGCTGGGTTCTGTAAGGTAGTGGCAAGAGGACAGTACCTTTTCCCAGACAGGTGCCTTGCAAGTGTCAGTAATTAGAATAATCAGTTTATTTGGTAGCGGTGAGTAATAAAGTTTATATCAGAACAAGCGAAAAGAATAGGAATAAATACCTTCCCAGCAAGAGTCATATCATGCGACAAAACATTACTTGTGCGTTAGCACAGAAATAGTTCTATCAAGAAGGTTCAAAGGAGGCGCGTCGGTTTTATTCGCAGGTGAA
>LIAE01007428.1:0-11699 GCA_002287525.1 Diploscapter pachys
ATTTTATCAAAAAATATTTTTAAAATTAATTTCAAAATGACCATTTTTTTGTCTTTACTAATTTGGATCACCCTAGGCATGTTTTGAAAGGTACATATGTTTTTATTTGATATTTTGATTAGTTGGTCAATTGTCCGTCTTCGGTGAAAAAATCAGAAAAAGCCTAGTACCCGCGACTGAGATCCTGATAATCCGCGAAAATATAAAGGAAGCCAATGCTGAATGGAAGAGAGTGCAGAGAAAAAGATCCCTAAAGGCAGAGAAAGAAAGGGGGAAGCGAGCGGCATAGTGTCTTTTGCAGATACACCACGCCCCTTTCCCCTGTCCACGAAAAGGAGCGATTTTTCCGTTTTTTCGCGTTAAATTTTATCAATTTTTTTATCAGTGGCGTATTTTTTCGCGGTTTTTTCGGTGGGAATGTTTAGAGGGGCACCTCAGACCCTGAAAAATGTAGAAAACATGGTACCAGAGTGAATTTGGCAAAATGGCTGGCGGTCCCTACTCTTAGTGAAATTTATTTTAATTTTCCGATTTTAAGGTTTGCTTGTTTGAAGCACAACGTCTCAACCAGTTTTATGATGCCCAAGTCGAGTTGCATATGGAAGTTATTCCTCTGCAAGAAAGGAGTAAATTGAATCTGCCAGAATACGAGGAGAAGCCTCTATTTATGTCTTTATACCAGAGACGTGAGTTATCCCCTCGGGGAGTCAGCCAAATTCACTTCCCAGTTGCATATCTCATCCATATCTCGAAGACTTACTCCGTAGAAGACTTGATATTAATTCGATATGCGCGTTTTATTCCAGATTTTATAAATTAACCAATCCAGCTTTAATATGAGTTATTTGGTTCGAGAATTATCTTGTTTGCAGAATCCAGTAGAGATCTATGAAGAAAAGTTGTGTGATTATTTTTTATATGTACCCCCAGCATATGCTTTTCTTAGTCTAACTTTGTTGTTTATTTTGATTTGAAAGGCGCAGAAAATCTGGGAAAAAGCGCAAGCAATCGATTCGAAAGAATGGAGTGAAAAATGTATAGTAAAGAGGGAGAACGGCATGGTCAGATGCGCGATGAAATCGGAACTTTAACTAGACTTTACTTCGATTTGTATTTTCGGCTATCATAACTCTGCAATAAAATGATGCTCTAATCCGTCACCTATTGATGAAAAATTGGATTTCAGCCAAAAAACTAAACACCAAGTCATTATTATTATTATTATTCTACTGACCTAAAAATATAAGATGTGAATTTAATATGCCAAGGGGGTCATCTCTAATTTCTAATTGACTGGCTGGAATATGGTAAAGAGACAGCTCTCCTCAGTCAGTCAGTCTTTGGGAGTCTATCGGTTCATCCCCATCCCTCTCCATCATTCTTGTCCCTCTCATCTGCGCCCTCCCCTCCTCCCAAATCCAACCCCATCCTCATCAATCTCCCCGGACCACTCTCGGTTCTTCCCTTGCCTTCTCCTTCCTTCCCATATTTCTCTTTCTGACTACCAATAAGACAAAGGACGAACATTACCAGAAGAGCGGCCCATTTCTTCTGCTCACAGCCCGGCTAATGGCCTCATTTGCGAGCAATTACAATGATAAACAGCCGAAGCTGTTTATCAAGTCCGTTAATTGTCGCGTAACATTCATCCGAATTTACTTTTATTTACTGGTCTATCTTCATGGAATATCAATAGCGTGTTGCTAGAATGTTTCTGGCAGGTTTTTTTTTCCAATAAGTATTCTTCCTCATTTCTTACAACTTTCCTATTTTATTGTGAATGTTTCCTGGTATGAAGTATCTTAATGATAAACTTGGTTTAACAATTATATCCAGTCATTTTTTCAATCTTATAGTCATGTTATATTTGCAGCTATTTTTGCTAGAAAACTTCTTGATTTTAGTCCTACACATTATGCTCATAGCCAGTTTCCCTCCGAACTACCTCCACAATCCCCACTCCATTTTCTGCTAGCATCAGTTTTGAGTCTGAAGTCTTGAAATCTCCCTGGTCATTATTCATGTCACCCAATCATTGTGAGCCATCTCTGTTTGTGCTGTTTGTGAAAGATGCAAAATGTCAGTCGAAACGAGAGTGGAGGGGATGCAGAAAGAGAAACCTTGCTCTTCCTGCTGTCTTCGTGTTGCAATCGCTCATTTCTCCATCAGAAAAGTCGTCCAGATTCGAAAAACTTGCATGCATTCAGGGAGTCGTTGTACTAATGCTAATTCTCTAGGATTTCAATTTTCTCGAAGTTCCATAATTCAGCGCGAGTTACTGTGAAAGAAAACTCTCATTGATATGTTTTCAGTTTTTCAATGTAATTTGAAGCAGGAATAGGATTTTTTCCCTCCGATTTTTTAAAATTCAATTTGGTTTTATCAATGGTTCGAATTGTCTTTGAGTAAAACTTGACTGCAATTTCTTTCAATCGCCATTTGCAATATTTTGATTCTGTTCCATTGCAAGAAGCACATGCAATCAAAACAACCTATCGATTTTTATATTGCTGAATTTCCTGCAACACGCTTATTTTTATCGAATGAAAATGAGAATGTTCGATCAGTCTGGAAGGGGGATGAATCGAGTCACTCGATCAACGGTAATTGATGAAGATGGAGGGAGAAAAAGCAGTAGAATGAGAGAAGAGTGTACAAAAATCAGGCAATGAGGGGATGCCTCTTGCTGAAAGCAATCTTTCCGATCACCAAATGTTGCATGTCTACAGGCTCTTATTGCAGCAGCAATTTCATGATGAACCAGAAAATTGCATTTTATCGACTTCTGCTAGAATTTTCGGTTTCTTGATAATTTACCCATTTTCTTTCTTATAAAAACTATCTTGTTTCAAGTTCGAGTGAATTTCCTGAAACGTCCTGGTTTCTTTTTTCAATTTTGCTAAGAATGCGTAATTCTTCATGAAGTATTTCCGAGTTTCATTCATTTTCATCCACATTTCATGTCATTTCAAGGTCTTTGTTTGTTTCATCTTTCTTTTGCACTGTCCTTATTCCTCTTCTTCACATCACAATTGATCTATTCGTTTGATAACATTTTTATCAAGGCTCAGAGCTAACACCCAGGGTGGAAAAAGATTGTGACTAAATGAGAGAATAAGGGAAAGAAAGACTCTGCTTGCACCCCATAAATTACACTTCCAAGTGCGTTATTGCTTATTTTTGCATGATTTATTATTGACTCGTAAATTTTATTGCTTTGCATCAAATTAATAGACTGTTTTAGGGTCGATATGCACATTTCATTATCACTCTCTGTCCTATTCATATTTGTGAGGCTATCTGCCACCAGTGATCCAACAATAAGTAAGATTTGTCTTCCTTTATTTTGCAAACATCCATACACTACTTTAGGTTTCTTTGATGGATTAGATCATCTGAATAAATGCAAAATTCGACTAGAACGACGATTGATAGGTTTGTATAAATAATGATTATTATTATTGGGAAAACTTGATGATTTTATTCAACAACATTTTAGTAGCGCTATTTTCTATCTTTTTAACCAAGGATAATTTTCAGTATTATCCGGCGTTCTCTATTCTCATTCTTTATATGGTCGAGAATCATACAATTCTAGTCGAAATTGTCTGTTGATGCTAATTGCTCCTGTAGGCTACAGGATACGATTAAGAGCTATCGAATTCGACGTCGCTGGCTCCGGTGGCAAAGGGTCCTGTCACAAGGACACGTTGCACGTATTCGATGTAAGCATGACGTCCATCTACGAATATTGTCGATGATCAACAGATTGATACAAAATAAATGAGACGGATTTTTGTTACGCGAGAATTAGCGGACTATTTTCTGGAAATTTGATGACACTTCATCGATTCAAGGAGTGGTTTTGACAACAATTTGGAATTATGCAGTGCACATTTTGCATATACAAATTTTCGCATCATTTATGTTGTCTCAATTAGTCATAGCAAAAATTTGCATTAAATCGCACTATAATAATCTTCGACGTTTTTATCAAAAAACTCAAATTTTCGATCTGGTAATTTCACCAGAACATAAAAATAGTCGTGAATAACAACTCGCGATTTCTCCTCTTGATAGAAATGGAAAAGAAGTTTATCGTTTCAGCACGAATCGACCGTCGATCCCCAGCTGCTAGAATCGCAGAAGGCAGACGACGTAATTTCTCCAGGGCCAATAGTCGGTCAATTCTGCGGTCGAATCGCACCTCTCACAGTGCTGAATGTTTCCTCGGAAAACGCGATGTCCCTGTGGTGGCACGCGAATTCGGAAGTGTCTGACGGGGAGAAGAGAAAGGGATTCAAACTTCACTGGAGTGCGTTTAGGGTCGTTAAGAAAGGTAACTCTTATAAGAATTTTACGCAAATTAATCAGCGCAATTGATTGTTCATGACACGTAATCAAAAGTCCGAAACCATCAGTCCAAAGGGGTATAATTTGATTTCTTTTCAGCTGCAATAACGGTTCCTTGCTCGAAGAATCGGGAATTTTCTTGTAGAAACGACGAATGCATTCCACTGGAATTGGCCTGTGACAGTTATGCAGATTGCGTTGAGCAGGAAGATCTCATACCTTCCCGGCAAATTAACTCTAAATGTGCAAGTAAGTGGACTATCAACGCATTGTTTTACCATCTTAAAGACGTGAGATATCATGATCTTATGATACATTTGAATAATGCATGTAAAGATGACTAGTGTCACACTATGAGTCTTGCTTTTTTTCACCATTTCATGTCACGATGACACAAGAAAATACCGATCGCCAATGTTTCTTTTTAACTAATGAATTTTGCAGACGTCTATCTGGACCCGATCTCTTCAGTCTCTGGCGTCGCAATTCTTCTCCTATCAGCCTTCATCGTCTTCATGACAGGGATGCTCTGTCTATTGATTTGCTGCATTTGCAGATGCTTAAGATCAAAGTCGCTACCTCAGAAAGGTAATACTTCAATGTCAACAACATAACTTCAGTGAAAATTTTTAGAAACAGTTCAAGAAAACAACGCCGTCAACTGTAATAAATCTGGACCACCACAGTTCTTTCTGCCTTCACCACCAAAGATGAAGCCACCCTCAACAAATACAGCATACGGAATGCAGTCGATGCCTAATGTCATGGTGTAAGCTTATGTTTTTTTCAGAACGAATAATAGTATTGTTCGGTCAAACAGACGAAAAGTTCCTCTGTTAAATTGCGCGGCGTTTATATGCGAATGTCTGCGAGCATGCGCACAACGATCAGCAATAGCAATTGTTTTTCTTCCATTTGCGGTTGATGACCGTTTGCGCATTTCCGCAGACATTCGAGTAAACGACTCACAATTTAACAAACCAACTTTTTCTTTATTCGACCAAGATCACACATTTCGATGTTTTGCTTCTTATATCAAAACGAAAATTTTATTTAGAAATCAGAATAATTTATAATAGATAACAATATCACTTCATCATTGTGAATGAGCTTTCTCAGCATAAAAAATTCAGAAGTCCATCGATGGGTCGACATAACAGGAGTAACGGAACTAACAAAAGACTATTGAGCGATCAACAAAGTGAGTATGCGATTGTGCATAACGAGGATGATTACCATAATTTATTACTGTGATAACATTTTTATAATAATATTTTAACCTCAAGCTATTGTTTTATTTTCATACAAGGGCATTAGTTTCTCGAAATTCATCTTCACAAAAGTGTGCAATATCAAACCACGAGCTTGTCATTCTGAATGTTTCTATTCAAAATTGGATTTTTACAAATCTAAATGATTTTAAAACTAATCTTCATTAATTTACGGTTATTTTACGGGTCGTTCATATGAAGTCATTATTTTGTGGATAATTAGGGCTCAATATCTTTTGAGAATAAATTATTAATTCTTTTATATCGCTTTTCTTGTTGAATGTTGTTCTTATACAGGAGTTTACTAATGGGCTTGATCAAAAATGCAAAAGCTAATTGATTTTTGTTCGAATTTCTTAATCAATGATAAAAAAGCAGTCGTTTTTTGATGTTCCTTCTTTTCATGGCCCGTCTATCATTTTCTGTCAAATTGTCTCCAGTCTCCAGACGTTCTTCAATTTTATCACTCCTTTGCTCTTTCACTAATAAATGATAAGCATGTTGCCATACAAAATGCCTCATTTCTCCTTTTCTTCTCATTGAAACTCTGGAACTTTCACTTTCTTTCACTACTTTGACACGTTTGTCGATTTATTTAGAATTGTATAGGAATGGCCCAGCATTAATCAGTTTGGAGTTTGGAAAATTCATAATAGTTAATTTACCTCGAAAGTATTCAAATATCAGCCAAGGAATAATATTTTTGATAAAAAATGCGTCGTGGTCAGCAGAAAGAGCAGCATCAGCAAAATCAATTTCATAATAGCGATGGTAAGTGTTTTCAGTTTTCTTTGCTCAAAAATTCTTTCAATTTTTCAGAAAGTGGCGCTTATAGACCTGGAAAGATGAAAAGGAGTCAAAGTGACACTGAAATTAATGAAGTAGCGGCTAGAATAAGGGTAGAAAACCTATAATCTTTTCCGAAATTCTGATTCAGGCTTTAACTTTAGCCAACTCGATACACAGTCGATGGGGGTAATAATCGCGAACAGCCTCAAGAGGATTCAATCGCCGAACGAATTGCACAAAATGAACGAATCATCGAGAAACTCTCGCCAATCATCAAATACAAGGTAATTTCTCATTAAAATTCCAAATTGTTCTAAAAATGCCTCGATATCAAAAACGTTGTCCTGAAACTTCTATCGAATGACTTAATTTTGATTGACAGTTTGATTCCATAAGCCGGTAATAACTTTTGACTCTCGAACGATAAGTTGAGTTTCGAAATAATTTTCATTTTTTTTTTTTTTAATTTTGCTAAAAATGATCGGATAAATTAGTTTAGTATCAAAAGATAATCGAATTTTGCAGATTCAGGAGTTTCTGCGGAAAAGTCGAGCGAAAACTGCGCAAAGAAGAAAGTTTTCCCTGGCAAAAGGACTTCCGGAACGATCGAAAACTGCGAAGAACATGAAAACACCACCACAGGCTTCTACTTCCGGTCAAAGGAATCAGAATAAAAGTATGCATTTTAAATGTGGAAAAATATACTCTTCTTCAGATCCTTTCGAAAGACCATCGACTTCGAAAAATCCTCCTCAACCAAGCAACCATAATACCGACTATTCACTTCTTGATACCATCGAGCTGGACTAATTTGAACAAAATCATAATAATTTTGCATTATCATCCTCAAAAATGCATACGGTAGTGTAATAATTAATGCGGGAACTTTCGAATAATTCATAATTAGTTGCACTTGTTAATAATGTAGTTTTTTTCAACGGGGTTGATTATTTTAAAAATAATGGGTACTAAGTCGCCGTTAAAGATGTCAGTGCGATTAGTAAAGCATTCTTCTGCATTTCACTATTACCAATTTCATGTAAAAATAGATTAATCACATTCAAATTCATAGTCGTTTATTTCGAATCATTTCAAATTTCAATATGAATTTTGCGAGGTCGAATGAATTCGTATTCATCCATTCGAAGATAAATTTACCGGTGTTGCAACGAAAGAATTTTGCAATAAGCTCTAATAAACAAGATAAATGTAAGCTCACAAAATGACAAATCGATGAAAATAACCTATTTTTAACAGAATCATTGCATGTAAAGTACATTCTGATCATTATGATTTCGACAAAGCAAACATTGCTAGATAATTTAGTTTCACCCGTAGAAATGAAGATTTTTGCAGGAAAACGATTGAATCCGTTCGAATCTATGGCAAATTTTAACATTTGGTGCTGAGATTCCCGAAGAATGTAGATAAGAAAATATGTTTGAAGCCTAACATCTAAATCGAAAAGCAAGGGAATATAACCTGAGACAAATAATATTTTGAAACACATGTAGATTTGATCTTGATGATGGATTATCACGATTCAATGCCTATAATCAATGAAAGGAAGATTCGGCATATTCGTGTCCTGATAATCATCCGAATTGCACATCGATGGATAAAGTCGCTGTGGAGCATAGCCCATCTAAAAGACAGCTTTGAAACTTTTTCCAAAAATGTTAATTTACCTCAAGTGTTCGATAATAGCCGGATCCAGATGAGTAATTTGAGGCTTTTTCTTTCCACAATTGCGTTGAAGGTGAACCAGAGTCGTAGAAACGGGAAACGTCTTCTAGGCCTGAAAATCATTTGTGTAAATCTTGTACAGATCAGGAGTGTTCAGAGTTTCAATTTTGAAAACTTAAGGATCGGAATGCCGAACAGGTATGCTACGATTTTCCGTACCTCTTCTAGTTCTTGGCAGATTCTTCCTATCCAAAGTAGCGATTCCCATTAGACTCCTTTGATTGTTCTGCTGCTGCAGTTGCGAATGTCCGTTCGGCAGAAACATTGAATTCTTCAGTATCATCGGCGATCTGCTTTTGTCGAGAAGGGAATCACTGGGAAGATGAAGAGTTCGACTGAGCACTGGGGTGTGCTGCAGAGACGGAGGAGCTCCATTCATTCCGCTCATGCCATTCATCATTCGTCGCTCCGTTGGTGCGCTCGGAATTGGAATCTTTGGAGGCGGAGGGGGTTTCAAAACTGTCTTCGGCAGCTAAAAATTACGGTTTAATGATAGAATATAAAAAGTGAACAAGATGAATGTTCGGAAGAAAAGATTTCAAAGGTTATATTTTGAACATTTGAAAACTGTAGCTTACCTCTTGATTCCGTTTGAGCCAAATGATAGCTCCGGTCACAATAACGATGAACAGAAATGCGATCGGTGCAACGATCATCCAGAACAAATTGGCTGCAGGGACGATGCCAGCAAAGGAGTCGGATGGAACAACGTGCAATTCAGCTGCCTTGTAGACAATATGACCAGTTGTGCTTGTCACCACACAAATATACCGGCCAGCATGTTCTTCATTTACCTGGAATTCAATGTTTCACTTTCAACACGCTAAGCTAAGATGAAATGACAGTTTCCATTTAACGGAGCGACGGATTATGCAATGACGTAGTTATGTTTAGCATTTGAGAGTGAATTTTGTCAAACGGTCGGTCAGTGTTTTTTTTAAATATGAGAAACATCTATCATTAGGGGGAAGAATCACTGTCATATTGTACAATAATTATCGAATGAAACTGAACGGTATATTTTAAAAGAGGGCATTTGATAGATCTCTCAAACAGTTCCGAACTCGGCAAGAAAATGTTAAAATCATAATTTTGCTCCATTTCCCATCAAGAGTTTCTTACCAGCGGTATAGTAAGCCGATTGATGTAGAGATTGTCTGGCGTGGATTTGAGAACAGATTCAGTCTGGATGTGTTCAAGCATAAGCAAATGCATCCCATTCGCACTGATCACGGTCGCATTCGGATCCTTCCTTTTGGTCTCTTGAGGATCCGTCACTTCTTTCAGCCACTAAAAATCGTCTTCTCGTTTGACAACCCAAATGATTCCGATTACCTTGATCAATGGACTCTGAGATGCTTTCGCTTTGCATTGGAATTGAGCAGTATGCCCGAGCATTACAGTGATGTTGTAAGGCTGTTCGATGATTGGGTCAATTGAAGGTTCCTAAATTTCGAGACATTGAACTATAAGGAAATAATCCTTAAAGTCTTACGATAGTCGGATTCTTCTTCGACTCGTCGAAGTAATTATCGACGGTCACGTGAAACATCGCATCCAGTGATCCATAAGCATTTTCCAACTGGCATCGATATTCTCCTGTATCAGATTTGGTAGCAGGATCGATGATGAATATGGCAGAAGATGGAAGCGAAGCTAAAATGTGTTATAAAGCTCACTTGACACGTGAATAATTTCCCTACTTGTTCCGAGAAGAATTCCATTCTTGTACCACCGAATATCGGGCAGCGGTCTGCCCATAGCGGGGCAACGCAGCTCCAATCGACCTCCGTTGTTCACTTGAACTGCATTGGAGTCGCCGATGCCGGAATCGCTCAGCCAAGTCGGCGGCATGGTTGTGTTTGCCAGAATCAGCGATTCTTTAGGAGAATTAGCAGTGTTATCTTCGTCTGAAATATAAATTCGTAAAAATTTCATTTCTAGATTAATACAAACCAAAAACATGAACTGTAAAGTCCACAGTTCTGTGCCCGAATCCATTGGTGGCTTGGCAACTGTAGACTCCGCTATCGTCCAACCGGACGTCCTTCATTCGCAATTCTCGATTATCCTTGCCGAATTTATATCGGGAATCCCAATCCAGCTAAATTATGATACTTAAAAAAAATTTTTTTTTTAAATAGAATAGTAATTTGTTACTTGATTCAAATCATTCACTCATTCAAAAACTTGGCAAGATTCGAAAGTGAAATTCCGTAGCTGATAAAAACATCCAGACTAGGAACTCAACATTTCATTGTTGTCAGATTCTTATTCCTACTGTATGATTGCTGATGAAAGATAAGTAAAGTAGTGAGCATTCCAATAACTCGAGAGATTCATTGTGAGAACCGAACTGTTTCGTGCCATCTCCAAATTTGTATCTCTGCTCTACGAAATGCGGTTCACTTTTCTATTCATTCCATCAATGTCAAATCGTGCGAAATGTCTCTTTTTGGCAGTGATGCAATGATGGATTAGAACAAAGAGAGGAAGGAAGAAGGGGAGACGAACAAACGAACTGCAAATGGAAGGACGAAATGCTTACTGCTTGCCAAATTACGAATTCACGAATTACTGTAGGCGTTATTTTTAGCAGAATTACGATGAGCGAGATTTTCCCTATGAAGTAATGTGACCAGAATAAAACTCTATGCACTTGCAGACAATAATGAAGTAAAAGATTAATATTTTGAAAATTACCGTAATTTCGAAAGTTCTAACCTGCTCTCCATTTTTCGTCCATTGAATTATGAGAAGATCTTTATCAGGGGCTGTCACTGGACAGGAAATTTTGAAGTGTCGCTGTCCCAAGGGCAATCGAAATTTCGTCTTCACATTCTCGAGTAGTTTTGGTGGTTCTGTAATATTTTACTGTTTATCTGCCATATTTGTTGTCAATATTCATTTTCAAGTCTAATCAATCTCTTTATGAAGTAGAAGGTGGACAGTCAATTACACACTAATTTGGATATGCAAATTGCATTGCGAGTTATGATGAGAGACGCAGATGCAAAATGAGCTGTCTGAATGAGTGAATGGGCAAGTGGCAGTGGGACATTCACACGAAAGCTACAAATAATCAGAGAAGCTGTGTAGTTTATTTTGAAACTATTATGATAAATCTAGCTTGTGTAAAATCACATGTTCAGAATATTTTCAATAATCTGTAAAGAGTCAATGAGGAAAATAATAATCGAGAAAAGTTACAATATCTTCTTGAATATAGTCCTTATTCAATGTGTTATTCTTAACTCGTAGTAGTTTTCTTTTGAGTGAGTTTCGTTTTCTTTGAAAGAGAAGCTTCATTTACATTTTCTTCAGTATCTCCAAACAATTTTTAGCTGTTGTTGTTGTTGAATTGCAGCATGTTGACTATGCGCATTTCATTTTTGAATTTCTCGTCAAAACGTATGCAAATGACTTCGGAAATGAAGCAGAAGTGGTCAGATGCATGAATGGGATGTGTTTATGAAAGGGGGAAAGAGTAAGAGGATCTGACTCTTTGCATGCCAATCCGAGTGACTGACTAATATCCCA
>LIAE01007428.1:13340-28938 GCA_002287525.1 Diploscapter pachys
CATGGTCAATTTGGCAGTAATTTGAAAGACAAATTAATTTCTATCATGGATGTTCAAGATTTTTAATGTAGCGAAATCGTCTTCATCATTGAGAAAATTCGAAATTCTGTAGTCTCCCAGTTATGAAATTCACAACTCTTTCATAATTTCTGTTTCATTTTCAAGAAACATTCGAAGATTTGCAATAACTATGCTCAAATTAGTATCCAAATTATCCTCTGCAAATGGAGATTGGTTTCCTTCGGAAGTGAACGCTGACAATGAACGAATGAGAGTGAGTCAAATATGCAGAACAGCAATTAGACTTGCAGAAGCAATGCTAGAAGAAGCAGAAGAGGATACGTTCAAAGAGGAGAGTTTATTGGAAAGAGCCCTTAGCTGGCAGTGGCAAGGAACACTAGCTGAGTGACCCCCTGGGTAAACAGCCAATTATAAGAAATAGAAAATCGATATATCTCTTGATTAGAATTATGAGCATATCATATCATTTCTTAAAAATATCAGAAATTCGAAGTTTCAATGGTCCTAATTGTAGAAACAAATCAAATATGAACCAACCTCCTCTATCAGTCTGTACAATAGCAGCATCGATCATCGATATTTGTATGCCCAATGATAAATAGAAAATAGTCAAGAAATTAAATAATTTTAAAATCATCTCGCTGTTTCGGTAAAAATAACCTGCAATTTGATTGATGAGTTGAATTTCGAGTTTATCACATCAAGAAATCGAACATAATGACGGACAAGTGAGAAAGGAGGGGATACAAGAACAGAGCAGACACTCTTGATCTCGAGGGTTGATCGGAAAAATAAAGAGCGACAAGAAAAAAATGAGGAAAATGATAAATCTAACCGGAACACGGATTATGTCAACAAGAATTTTTGAAATGAAACTAATTTTGCAAAGAAAGTAGACAGAAAGTGTCGAAAATGGAAGACTCATTATCAAAAACACCTAAGCATTCAGCTTTGTTTTCAAACGAATGATTGGTGGAGATTATTTTAGAGAGTTAAAACGCTTATACTCCGTAAGTAAATGCTGAGGGAGAAATGATTGGAGGTGACACACTGTTGAACAGTTTTAGAGCTTAGAAATGATCTAATCGATATGAATAAAAATCGCTGGAAGGTAAGTACTCAATAAAGACTTTTTGATAAAAATAATGGAGAATGGCTTAATTTTTCAACAGACGAACGAAAAAAATCCTAAATAATAAATTTATGATTTCGATATAACACCTTTCGAAAAAGTCTCACACTATTGATAAGGAAGAGGCGCTTATCGAAATTTCAAAGTTAAGCTCATGAAGTTATGAAGTATTGAATAAATAATAACTTTATCGAGTGAACGAAGCAGGGTAGAGAGAGAATTCTAATGGGTTAATTAAAGACGATGTAATGTTCAAGTTTTTGCAGGAAATAAAATTATTCCAAATAACTTTTGCAGAAGATATAACGAAAATGCTCATTTTTAGCGCCTTTCAAAAATCGTTATTGATGATTTTCTCTGTAAAAATCACGATAATCTCGTGTGAAAATTAGCGGAGCAATTTGTTATTTTCGGGCATGCGACAAAGTGGAAAATTTATTATGTGGTAAGGAGGAGATATGCAGGAAACGAGCGATGTAGCTAGTGATTTACGACTTTGTCACTTGCAACTGCGGGAGAGATTCGAGAGAGAGAGAAGATAGAAAATAGCGAGAGAACAAGGGGAAATGGGGGAAGAAAGAAGCAGAGTTAATGACCCACCAAGAGAGGGAGGGGAGGGGCTTTCTATACCGGAGGAGAGGGCCTTGAGGAGGGGCACAAGAGTGCATAGAGAGGAAGAGCGAAGGGAAGGGAAGAAGGCAGATGGGAAGATAAGAAGGGATATGGAGAGGAGAGTGGGAGGTCAGAGGAGAGAGAGTGACCAGTGGATTGAGAGGAGAGGATTGAGCCAAGGTGAGTTATTGGCAGAAATCACCTGCATTCCAAGACACAGACACACAATAAACCCTAAATTGCTATTATCTGCAGAGTAGATTTAGATTTGGAGGATTACGGAAATTGGGTGCAATTATCAAGAGCGACTAGCAATGTTCGTAATAGAAATGAGTTTGGTTTTATTCAGATTTTTAAATTATTCAAATTTTCTATTTATATATTTAATTGGAGTTGTAGAAGTTTTAAATTGGTGAATGAGTATGTAGGGTAAACATCTGCAAAGTTTTTAGACAGTAACCAAATTTTTCTCCATTTTGTGACTGTTTGCCTCATATTGTCTGCCTGTCTGTCTCTTCATCTCTCTGCTCTCTCATTTTCTCTATGCTCTGCCTAGATCTCGCGCCTTTCTTGTCTTGTTTATGCTTCCTATGCAAATGGTTCTTAGTCGAGAAGTGGACTTCCGAGTGGACACCATAGAAGAAGAGGAATAAGAAAGAAGAGAAGAACGAGATAGAAAACTCCCGCAGGTTGCCATACCTACTAAGGGCTGTGGGATTGCAAAGAGTGGATATAAGAGATCTGGTCTATTCAATAAAACTGTATTTACCCAAACACAAATCTAACCCAGTAAATTAGGCAGGAGATCTAATAAAATACTAAAAAAGCGTTGCTTTCAAAAATTTTCAGGAGATTGTAATGAGAAATATGAAATTCGATGCGTAGAAAAGGTACAATGAAGTTATCCTTTGCAAGGTAAAATAGTGAAGATTATTCTTGAAGCGAGTAGCAAATTTAAAGTTGAGATTCACGAGATGTTTTGGAAGAAAAGTACAATTGCTGCAAATCATATGTCGATGAATCAAAATAGTCGGGGAGCGATTTGGGAAGATTTATGAAGTGGGGCTCAGGCAATTGTAGCCGTAAATTTAGCCTCGGGGCAAAATGATGCAACGAAAAGATAAACGCAGATGATATAGCAGCTGATAGAGAATGTAGAGGAAGAGGAAGGAACATAGGAAAGGGGCAAGAAAAAGGCTCATTTGGCATTTCAGACAGCTTGATAATGGATGATTTGTGAGTCTGACAAAGGATTCAGAGGATTCTTGATGTGCAGGTAAGAAACAACAGGGGAATTGGAGAGGGGCTGAGACGTAGAGATGGAAAGCAGTGATAATATACAAAGTGACTAGGCAATGGGCAATCCGACAATTCGACAATTGACACGAACAACACATGCAAATGACGGATTGCCGTCAAAATTTAGCTTCAAAAAGCTTTATGTTTTGATTTCGCTCGATTTTTGCTGCATTATTTTGCTGTATAGTTAGTTGATTTACAATGTAATCGTGTGTTAGTATTTGCTTACCTGATGCTCGTATAATGTAAAATAGTACTAACATATTATCTCGCATTTCTGAAAAGCTAGAGCAACAGCATGATATCTTATGAAAATTTGTAATGTAAAGCATGTCCATTTTGTTTGTAGTTTAGGACTCTTAGGAGCATCTTGAAGCTACGAGATTTACGGAATATTATAGAAAGTTATGAAAATTTCTATTTGTGAATTTTAGACAGGGATATGTGGAATTTCGATTCCGGGTCACAAAAAATTCCGATTCAGAACTTTTCAAAATCCAAATTCCGTACACCCCTGATTTTAGATAATCACTTTTAGTTTCTATTGTTGATAATTTTGTTTGCGGTAAATCGATGTCAATTTTACATCCTAGTAAATGATTGGAAGTTGTAAATTGGCAAGTTAATGAATGCAATCCATAAGGTGTAGTAATAATAAATGATGAACGGGCAAAAGGGAAATCATTCCTCCTCTAAGAAACAGGGGGTAGATATGCAGATATGATAGATGGCAATCTCAAATATGAGCGATATCCCATTCACTCATTCGCTCATAAACTGATCGAATCGAATAGCATTCGATTATACTCTTGCTGCCACCCGATCGGGTGCAGGAATATAAATAAACGTAGGAAAAAATCGTCGCATCTTGAAATATAAAACACAAAAAAAATCTCTTCAAATCGTCTCATTCGTGGGAAGATTTTAAAGAACGAATGGTCCACTTTCAATACAAGCTCATTTCATTCCATAAGTTCTTTGAAATATGAAAATTTATAAGGAAAAACGTGGAAACCGTATCAAAATTGACTAGCCAACCTTCGGCAAGATAGTAGTTTCGGTCGACTGTCGTATAAGTGGTTCGATTGTAAAGTTTGAGCCTGAAAATGGAATTAACAGGTTTGAAGGATTATGAACAAATATCGCCAATGAAATAACATCATCATTTTCTCTCAAATAAAAATTCACCTAAGATAACTTTATTGATACGGACAAGAAAAAATAGCTTTACAAGAATAAAGCACATGAAACCCGCACAGTAGCAATCATGAATGCTCATTTTACCTATCAAAAATAAAACCAACAAAAATCAATAACAAAACATAGTGGAACAATAAATTTGTGGTAAATGAAAAAGAAAAAGTTTACATGAAGTTAATATATTTACGTTATGATGGAAAAAAAAAGAAAAAAATCTTACATGAATTTGAATGTTGCCTAATTTGTGAAATGTGTTTGAGTGAACGAGAATAAAAAAGAGCTTCCTGACTGTTTGAATTTGAATTTTCTCGCGAATTCAGAATTCGAAGAAGCCTCCGCCGCCCAGTTCGCCTGAGTTGGGAGAATCGTTGACGCCGAAACGGCCAAATGCAGCCAGGTCGTCACCGTTCGTGCTCCCCTGCAAAATTATTATATTTCAGCCATCAAAGATTTTCTTTGTAAGCCCTATAAGACAGCTTCCGATTTCAAATAATAATACTGCAAGTTTAGCATAACATGTGAACTTCAAGAAATCGCACAAAATCTGACAGGCTAAGTTTTGCAAAACAATGCTCGTCTTTCTAAATCACTCGCGATCCTAAGAATTTTCATCTTTCAATCTTCATTAAATGAAAAATCGACCTGAGAAGGAGCGAGGTTGAACGCATCGAAAGCGCCGCTGACAGCATTCTGCACATTTGCCTGAGAGGGAGTCGAAGTGTTGGATGTGAAGAGGGCGAAGGGGTCCTCGGTTGCATTGCCTGTGAGCACTGTGCCTATCTGCGAAGGGGACAACTGGCTGAAGTTGAAACTGAACGGCTCGTCATCGTCTGAAATTAGAATATCATCGATCAAGATTTGAAAAGAAAGTCTGGCATTCTACTCTGTATGATAATCATGGCAGGAAGATATGAAAAACTTCGCCTTCTTGATGTCAAACAAAAATCTAGTCTATCCCTCGAGTAATAAAAAATGAGAAGACTGACCTCCAGTACTGATGTTGAACTCGCCTCCGACAGCAGAGTGATCGTCTTCACCTTCGAACATAGCAGAGAAGTCCAGGATGGAAGAGTCGTTTCCATTCGATTCCCCGCCCTGAGACTGAGAAGATGCGGCACTCCCGATTGCCGCTGTGACTGTCTGCTGCTGCTGTTGTTTCTTGTCGACATCTGCCTCGAAGAGTTGGAGGAACACATCCAAGTTGCCTACAAAAGAGAAAATGATAAATCGTACATTAAAATCTAGAAAATCTCACGAATTTCGACCTTTGAAATGATGGATCAAGGATAATTATTGTGAAGAAAAAGGTCTCCAAAGATGTGTTTAGAATTTCTCTATCGTGATCAAAGGATTTCATGATTCCACCTTTTTGAAAATTCAAGATAAACACTTCGTTTTCAAGATTAAAATTTTTCCAACTTCTTATTTTTCTCCTGAATATCTATGGTCGTGATTGCTTACCAAAGGAATTGAGCGTGTCCTTGCTGTTGCTGAGCAGTGCAGAGAGCGGGAAGATGTTGTTCGGATTTCCGCTGTTGTACTCTTCGCCCTCTCCGTTGCTTTCCTCTCCACTCGTATTTCTACTCTCTCCATCCTCTTCCGTCGTCTGACTTTCCCGACGCTTTCCCTGTTTCTGCTGCTCCATGACTTCTCTGACAGGCACAGAGATGGAAGGTGTCGCTGCAGGAATGGGTGGCACAGGCACGTGGAGGGCAGACTTGAGGGGCACGGTCGGTTGTGCGAGAACGAACACATCTGAGCGAGGGGCCGACTGCAAAGCGAATATCTTTTCGCTAAAAACATTATTTTCACGGCTTTGCAAGCCTTATTTTTGAAAATAGTGAGGGAAAGCGAGAGACAAAGACAGTTCTTTTTTCTGCGCAGTTATGGTAAATAACGAGCGTTACCAAAGGACAAGGCTTGTAAGGCCGTGTCCTTTTTTTTTTAGAACTCTTATCTTCACTCCACACTCAACAACCTTTCTCCTATTTTCTGTTCAATTCTAATTTCTCTGAGCTTCAAGTGAAGCATAAAGAAAAAGGAAGCGAATAGTTAAGTTGCTGTGGAGAACAGAAACAAATGCGAAATTAAAGATCTCAATTCCAAAAAAGCGATAAAAATCAAAGTATTTGTTTTACTCGGATCTTCACTGACCTCGGTGATGGAAGCCTGTCTAGTCGTATCAGAGTCCAGTTCGATCGTGGCATTATCGTTGTTCTGCGTGGGAGCCAGGTACTGAAAATTTACATTTTGAAAAAAACAAAGTCGAAATATTAGTTTTCTTATGAGAATTTCACATTTGAGACACATCATGAATTTTGGAGGCTGTTCATTTAGAAGCAAAAGTAATGATAGAAATGAATTGTATGAAATTTTAGAATAAACAAAAACTCTGAATATCCTACCTGGGAGAGATTGTTGCTTTCGTCAGCTCCGCCAGTCCTGATGTCCTCTTCTTGCTGAAAGAAAATCATTTTCAATCAATCATGAATATTTTCTGCCTAACCAATTTAGTCAATTTGGTCTTCAGCTGCTCGACCTGTTTGCACATTTTGTTGTGCATCGTGGCCAACGACGCCAGACGCACGATGAAGTTCTGGGGCGGGTCTTCAAGGTTTGTGCGCACTGAAAGAAAATTTCATTCCTTTCCTGGGTACAGAAATCATAATTAAAGATTCCCGACTTGATTCTTAAAAACCTCAAAAAGCAAAAAGAAATTCAATATTTCTAGGAACAAAATGTTATCATCCTGATTCTAACTTGAACATCCTCGAAAACTTCTTCGAATTCGAGTTAGAGTTTTCTCAACGATTCTCAGAAAACTCACGATCCCTCTCAGCGACCACCAGTTCTCCCGCCAACTTCTCCTTCTGTGCATCGATCTGCACGAGCTGTTTGCTCAACTCCTCGATCGAAACTTCCTGTTCATGAGCTTGACGGATGGTGATCGAATCGTCGACTTTGGCGCTGAGCTCCACGGCCTTCTGTCTGGTCGCCTGCAGCATCGAGATGTGCGTCAGATCACGCTTGGTCTTCTGGAATTAAATCAGTCAGTGAGAAAATTGGGCGGTTTTGCAAGAAAACCTATTTGAAATTTCAAATATTCGAAAGAAATATCCATCGACAATCTGAAACACACTTTCATACATATCTTCTCATCTATTTCTGGATCGTGTATCTTTCAAATGATCATCCTCACCTTCTCTTTGAGCTGGATGATCTGATCCTTCAGCCTGGTCTCTTCCTTCATCGCGTTGTAGAGGCGAGTCCGATTCCTGAGATACATTCTGATTGCCTGGTCAATTAACATTTCCCCCTACTCCTGGATTTCATTGTCGACCTGCCTGCACCGGGTGTTCGCCATCTTTGCCTCGTGCTCCATCTGAATGCAGGCAACTCGCAGCTCCCCTTCCTTCTCCAGAGTGTTCAGTAGCTCCTGATCGATGGCCGTCGACAGAGTCTCCTGTTCAACTATCCTCTTCTTGTCCGCGTAGTAGCGAACAACTGAAATGACAAGAATAAAGCCAAGAGTTGTCAAAAAAACCTGGAAGGCAATTTTCAAAAATTTCATCTTTATGGCAAAATTTAGGATGTTTTTCTCGAGAATGTCGATTCAAAATCGATTTTTCCCTTACTTATGGCCTTGCACTCCGTGCTCCTCTCGAAGACGGCTCTCTTCTCAGCCTCGCCGACCTCCCCGTGCGCCAGAATCTGTCTGGCCATCTGCAGCGACTTGCTCAGCTCCACGATCGCTGGCTCCATCTCATTCACGTCCACAAAGACGTACGGCAACTCGTAGGACATTGTTGAACCCCTTGGGAATTCCTGAATCGAGAAAATAATTAGTGAAATTGGGAAAATGACAAAAAAATCGAAAGAAAAAGCGAAACAAAGGAGAAGTTGTGAAGATTTTAGCAGAAAATGAGAAGTTCAACATTTAGAATTTTGTAGACATGCTCCGGGTTTTTCTAGCAATGGATTTCGAGGAATTCACACAAAATTCGTGAGGGAATCTCGCTTTCACAGGCACTCATTTTCTCCGAGCACAATCACAGAATGCTACGAAAGCATAGTTCATAAGGCCGTGCTGCATGAATTGAATCATATAACGTCAAATTGCGTTCTTTTATTCAAAATTTTCATAAAATTCGAGATTTTTCTCCGAATGATTTGTAAAATTTTCAGACGATGTTAATTCCGCTGTCCATATCAGCTCTTGTGAGCTCCTCCTCTTTGCTCGCTTCCGACGGCAGCAAATTGACTCCGAACGAGGAACTCTTCAGCCACGCTTTTCTCACCATCAACCAATTTTGATGTAACAAATTATCAAGAAGTGGGCGAATTTGTTGAAAAGTGCTTTTTTAACATTTCTGGAACAAAATTATCGTTTCATTTGAAAAGAAATGCTACAAATCGTCGTTTTTATTTTTGGGCTTATTTATTTGGATTTTCTCGATAAATCAACGACTTCGAGCCCCGATATGTACAGACAATTATTATCGTTGAGAGTTTGAAAAAAGCAGTAAGAATAATCGATAACCGTAACTGCATGATTAAATTGCAAACAGATCGGAAAAAATCATAAGTAGGTGTGCAACAATGAAATAAAAAGCAAAATAATAGCCGAAACACCAGAAGAGAAAGCTGATAGAGTGCAGAATGGTAGATAGACTTGGACAGGTCGCTCGATTGCCTGAACAAATCGTAAATGTGTTGAAATGTTGTAGAAATTTCTACCTGTACAACAGCTTCGAAACTCGAGATCCCACAAGTCCTTTCTATACTCGGTCGAATGCAATCCACGTAAGTTTGCAGGGCGCTGAAAGCAATAAAATTTATTCAAGCACAAATGAAACATTTTTACAAGCAAGCTCCAACTCCAGTTGCATAATCGTTGTACATTTCTTCTCGTTTGCTGGCGACTTCCAGAAATGTAGCTTCGCACATCGTGATTTCCTGGCTTGAAGTTACTGACAAGTAGCAGTCCCAGTTGAAGAGCATCGCTGAAATTATTAACATTTAGGATAAAATTATTAGGAAAAACTCACATTCATATCCCTGTCCACAAACGTATTCCAGAGCTGCATCAACAACTGCGTACTTTGACTTCAGTGGTTCGTTTGGATAGCACGTCTGTTTGATGTACGTTCCTCCAAGGCAAGTATTGTATCGTGTATAAGCTCTGAAATTTTTGTTGCTTTTTTCAATTCAACATTTGTAGAGTGATATTTTTTAGTGATCAAAAATCTCACTGGCACATCTCCACAAAATAGTCCTTGTTCCGAGTCCTCAATTCGGTGAGTGTGACTTGTCTAGCAGTCGAGGTGAAGACTCCTAGAGTTGCAAGTTCAGCCGAGCATCGTCCGATTTTCTCTTCAGCTGCACCGTCACAGGAGGATGAAAATAGGGATGTCCGTTGAATATCATTTGTCATCGGATAATAGACCGCTAAAAATTAGAAAACTATTTGGAGTCAGGATGGAAAAGTGATAATCATGAAGAACCAAACTGAAAAGTTTAAAAATGTTTAAATGACTATCATTAATTGATAAAAAAAATTTTACCCGAAGCCATAGAACAGATGGATGATAGAAGCGTCAGAATCATCGTTAGAAACGTGTTCGTTTCGAGACTAGCACGTATTTTTAATTGAACAGAGCTGCAGCTGTCAATCGAGAATTGAAGAGCAGCACAGTAGGTGAGAAATTCGGGATACTTTTCTTCTGACGTCTGTTTTCTCACCAACTAGGGAACTGACTGCTTACCTGTCTTTCGCTCCTCCTTCACTGCTTCTACCTTCGTATCGCAGATGCAGACTTTTCTCCTCCTTCAAATATCGAAGAAGCACTGCTGCTGCTGACTCCGCTGCACATGCGTGAATTTCGAAAAGAACGATACTTTGACCGATGCGCAAATAGGAAGTCAAAGATACGAGCTGAGAGCTGACCACGTCAAATGCAAAGAGAAGGAGGAGAAGTTCTCAAAACCTAACTGACTCGCAGAAAGAACCGTTAGCACTTCCGCTCAAACAAAGGATTATTATTGTAAGCGAGAAGAAAGAAACCTCAAAGAAGAATTTCATATTCATGCTTGAATAGAAATGGTGTAAAAATTTACAACTTTGAGGGAAATTATGCAGTTAACGTGAAAATTCGTCCGATTGAAGTTTAAATTTTGACCGCATGTGCGATTATTCTAAATTTTCATGAATAAAAATTAGTAAAATTCAGATGACCACAGCTGAAGGTTATTGATTCAAGCGCATGAAGGTCTGCTTGGGGACGTTCTCACACCTCCTCCAGCTTCAAATAATGATTTATTAATGACGAATGACCCTCGGAACAAATTGTTCTTTTCCTCTATGAAACTCAGATCGCCATTCATGAATTATTCAGTCAGGTACAATTTCAACATGAGAACGTATGCGAAAGTGGAAGATGCTTCGGGTTTTATGTGGGATAATCAATTAGAATATTATCTGACATCGATCATCAAATTCTGCGTGAAAAATGCAGATTATGGAATTTATTTCCAAAAGCACATGTTATACTTTATTGAAATTACACGTTCAAGGGATAAAAATGAGAAATGAGATTAGTAGTCCACGTTGAGAGTCGAAAATTCTGGCGTGACTTTCACGACATGGAGGACTATATTCTGAAGCAACTTCATGGCGTCTTTCGGCGCCTAAAAGGTGAATTGATTCATCGATTGCAAGAATTGAGTACTTACCTCGATGCGTTCAGGAGAGTCCAATGATGCAAACAGGCCAATGAAAACCCTCAATTGGTAGGCTGAAACAAGATATTCCAGCTCCTTCTTGGATTTGGCTGACAATTCCGCTTCTTTTCTGCCAATCAGTGAGTAGATCGACTCAATTTTCTCGCATGCACTTTTATCCAATTTCAACATGATCTGGCCGATCTGAAATGACAGTTTATCATAAGTGAATGACGAGTTTTCAAGTGACTACCCCAATAACGATCTCTTCTTGCCTTGTCGGCAGTTTGTAGTCACAATTTTCGTCTGCAAAGAATCGCTTCCCGTTCTCGGAAATTTGTAATTACATTATAATCACTCCACATGTTTTCCTACCCGACAACTCGTTGTAGACAGTTCTCTGATTCGATACCGAGGTTAGGATATCGTACTCTACAGTAAAAATGACGACGAACAGCGAGAAAATGACAATCAGAGAGCGCATTTTTTGTTCGAATGCTAGAGTTTTAAAGAATATTTGAGACGAATTCTCAGGACTCGGTTTGAGAATGTTGAATGAAGATGTGATTGATGAGCAGACTGTTTTTGAGAACAAACTTTATCAGTTCAGCTGCCACAAAGTTGATGCTGAATTGGTTAGAAACAGGCGATAAGACTTGCCACTTTGCAAGAACATTCAGTCAGTCAAGAAAGCGAATTTAAAAATCAACCGATAGGCATGGTATGGAAATGAAAAGTTGTTGTATCTACCAGATGTCAAATGTTATGGTTATACTCAGAGAGGAGGGAACTGATGTAATGTTGAGCGGATGCACAAGAAAAAGTTGGCAAAAACTTTTAAATTTTTTGTAAATAATTTATTTTAAGGCAACAAAGATGATGGAATAGAAATCTCGAAAAATTTACACCGCATCAAAATCGAGAATTGTTGACTAAAGCATTGGGCAATTGAGTAATTTAGGAAGAAAATAGAATTCATATTTTACAAAATACCTGTAATATATGACACAGTTTGAAATACCCGAATCTTAATCGTACAAAATTTAGCAACTAATTTCTACAGATCGTCATTTTTGCCCTGAGATAAAATTCAACAGAAAGCAGTTCTTCTAGTGGATCAAAGAGACGTTCCTCTCTGGCGACCAGTAGAATTTTCGATTGATCATTTTGAAGAACTCCAGGTTGTGAGGCTCGAAAAAGTCGGCTAACTTCTGTAGAACTTTGACTTGAACCTGAAAGCCAGATTGTCCATAAATTTATGATGTCAATCTTAGAATTGTCTCTTCATTTAGTCAAGAATGCCATTCCAATGCTTTTGCTCACCTTTGGATGTTTTCGTCCTTTGGTCGCTCCCAGGCAATGAAGTTCACCTTTCGCCCTTACGCATGGGAAATGTTTGTGCGGGTCGATGGCGAAGTCTTCCGGTTTTACTACTGTAAAATTTCATGAATGATTGAGAGTTACTGTAGTTTCAAATTCTACCTGGTTTTAGTCCAAGGAACTTTTCAACTTGATTGACTTCGGCTGCTGGAGAAGTTATTAGCTTTTCTCCATCGACAATATGTATTTGGTCTGGGGGAAAATGTTGCAACCAACTAAAAATTGTAAACTCATGAGAGAAACAGCTTTTCATAAATACCGCTTCAGGTGCTTGTGATAAATTCCGACTTTGATCGCGCCCCAATGCGAATTAACTATCGAGGTACTAGTTGCATCGGCGTTGCTCCAATTCAAAGCCATCTTTTCGAACGATGGATGCAGAACTTTGTATTTTCGTTTACTCAACGTCTGAGTATAATCTGAAATTTACAACATTTGCTATAAGTCGAAAAATAACGGAACCTGAAATCGCTCTGATAACCGGGTCACGAACGACTAGAATGATCTTCATTTTCGGATTCAGTTGTTTGATTCTGGCGGGTACGTCTTTGTTGTGAAAGTATGCAGGACTCTTCTCGATGACGATTTTGTCTGGTGATGCAAGAGGCATTTGAGACCTGAAAATCAGGCAGTGTTGAATTGAATGTGATTTAAAAGTTATACCATTAAAAGTCAATTTTCTAAATTTTAATCAGATGTAGGCAAAGCTTAAGCCAGATTCTCCGTTCATACCCCCATACGCCTAAAAGTTTCGCTAAAATCTTATTGCGTCTGGCTAAAATTCTGCCTCGGTCTGATTCTATGGTTTTATCAAGTTCAACGCATGTCAATTCAGTGCTGAGCAATGCAACCACTTTTGTTAGATCCCAATATCTTCATCTATCCGGAAATTTAGATGCAGCTTGGGAAATGTAATTACTCGTGCACCTTATTTGTTTGCGATTAGAGTAAATCTAAATCCCCGTTGTGAATGACTCTGTGAAATGAGCTTATCCACTGCCTTGGGCATTCATTCACTTTCCTTCCCAATATCTTGAATCTTCTTGGATTCCCTTGTCTTTCTCCATTCCAACCAACGGATTTCATTTATGCGTCCCTCTCTCCCTCACAATTATATCAGCATTTCCGTCTCTTCCAATCTTCATTCAATTCAACTATCGTCTTCCCGAAACAAGAACATGACACCATTCATAATTGGTTGTTCCAAATCGAAAATTGCATTTGGTGAAAGTACTCAACAACGAATCACAAAAGTTACTGTAAGATCCCTGACTTATGGAAAATTTCTTGTCACTCTTTAAAAGTCTAAAGGTCCTAATTATTATACGACTGACAACGGGCATAGCATTTTCGCGCAATCTGACACCCATATAATTTGCCTCGAGCTACATCCTCTTATTCCATAATATTTCAGCTAAAGAGATTGTTCTGCAAATGCCCACCCCATGGCTAATTGACCGCAAAATTAGACGTCAATCTCGTATGGCCAGTAATCTGTCAACAAGAAGTGATAGAAATCGATTTCAAAATGCCTGAATAGTGTCACAAAACTTCAATTACCCTCTGAAACTTTCTACTGTAACATAATTAATTAACAACTTTAACTTCAATTCAGATTTTTCCTTCCGGATCTAAACTTCACCAACTCTATCCAAATGAAACCCATTATTTTACATTTTTATTATATGGGATATGTAGGATTATGTTACTTTTTTCATTAGAAAACCCAATAGTTCAGGCCTCAGATGTCCAGAATTTCATTGAATTTATCTCCTTTCACAGCTTTCAGCTATGTTGTATCTGCGTTTTGCGGTTTCCTTCCCTTCTTTACAATGTATTTCCCTTTTCACAGCCTTGCAGACTAGGATGAGGGCCAACAATTTGTCAGACGAACTGTGGCAAGATAAACGACTCTGTGCAGTGGGTAGGAACAGAAGAAGAAGAAGAAGCAGTTGCTGAGTTGGACAGACGAAGGAGTGGAGGGAGGGAGGTAGAGAGGTGCGCGGTCAAAGGAACAAGGAAATGCCGACGAATAGAAAGGGATGCAAGATGTTCTAATCCCCAATGAATTATGTTCTGATTGAGCTAACTGATCGCGAACGAAAGTACGGGAGTTTATTGAGATTTTTGCGATGTAAAATTGGATCTGTTGGTGGGGGTGAAGTGATTTTTTGACAATTTGTTGGAATTTCCCCAATCTTATTCAGTTTCATTAAGAGGTGTTGAAAATTCAACCTGACCAAACTACGGAGATTCAATGATAAATACTGTAAGATAATGGGCTTCGTTTTTTCCTGCATAAACTTAACTTCATTTTTGTATTGTTATTAAAAATACGACTATATATTCTGAAGCTAATTTTCACACGAAATCGCTACATTCTTTTAGAAAGTAGCTAATATTCCCAGTTTCTGTTTCTGCTTTATATTCTCATGCTCCTCTCCTCTATCTCATATTCCATCTGGATTCAAAGAGAAGTTACACGGGGAAAAGCGATCGGCTCGCTTCGCACAGGAGCAGTGGAGTAGCAAACATAAAATGTACAGCTGGATATACAAATAGGGTCAATGACTGAATGCTTGCTGAATAGAAAGATTCGCCTATCACCTGCACTTGCAACTGCCCTCTAATAAAGTAACCGCTGCCATAAAGACAAACAACATCTCGCACCAAATTGGGCAAGACACCAATTATCTCGAGAAGAAACATCTTTTGAACCCATAAAATTTAACCTTTGAAGAAAAATATTGCGATATTTCCTTGGTAAATAGGGCTGCCCACAAGTAGGGTATAGGTACGATTTTTTAAACTACAGAATGCAACAGGTAATCAGGTACGAAAATTTCGCCTGTTCATACCTAGGACAAGTGGAAAGATGCACAAAAATGTCGAGTTTATTATAAGTCCAGGTACGATTTTTCAGTACTTTTGAGCAGGCCTGTTTGTAAAGTTTTCTTTGAAAATAGTCGTTTATAATTTTTTTAGTTTTTTTACATCAAAATTATCGTTGTCTGACCGAAAGCTACGTGTGGAAAAAACGACTTTGAATTCCGAGAATTCCTTTGAATGACTCAATATTTAATTGAAATTTCCTTTCTAATACGCCTAAATGTCTGGGCCCGTACTAAAGTCCCCTCACAACAACTCAAAGAAGGAGCGAATTTTTCATGTGACTTGTCATGAACTCTGAAAGGAAATGTGCTCACATAAACACAAAAAATATAAAGAAAATTT
>LIAE01007429.1:0-11684 GCA_002287525.1 Diploscapter pachys
GCTCCACTTCGCGAGAGATGACCCGCTGCAGCCAAGTCACGTCCGGCAGTTCGGTCGATTTAGATCTGCAAATTAACAAGTCGCATTAGATTTTCGAAATTATAACTTTCTTTCGTTTTCTTCTAAAGTCACTCCGAATTCAAAGATGAATGAACACGCAGAAAAAGATGATTAGGAAAAATTCAGATATTCATATTGGAAGATCGTTGATATAAAGAAAGGCAGAAACATGCCTGTCCAAGAATGGCTGAGAGATGAATTTGCCCTCATTGGGGACTGCAGAGAGCCAGTGCTGAGGGGGAACGCCTTTGCGGCGCGATGGAGTCGCCTTCCGAACCTGAAATATATTATAGAAAACGGGACTGCAGAATAGAAGTTAATCAGCTCCGACTTCTTGAACAAGACATGGGTACGCATTTGAAAAAGAACCAGTATTTGCAAATGAAAGCGGTATGAATAGAAACAGAACAAGGGCATGGTGGGCTCATCACTCTTAAAATGAAGAGCATCGTATCGCATTTCGAGACCATGACCATTCAAAAACCTCTCGATCCACATTGGCGTTTTCAAATGTTATTAGTTGTAAACTGCACTTTATTTAACATATCCTTCTTTCCACGTGTGCCAGTCTTGCTCAAGAAGCCAGCTTAGAATCTTCAATGTTCTTCTTGCATCCTCACCTCAATGATCCTGCCCTGAACGTGGCAGCCATGCAACTCCCTCCTGGCCCGTTCGCAGCCCTTCCGATTGTCCAGAGTCACGAAGCCGAATCCCTTCGAACCGCGTTCATTCATCACGATCTCCACGTTCACCACACGTCCGTATCTGCAATCAAATCATAAGAAATTGTGTTTGCAGTGAATTATTCATATCTCTTAGCCAATTCTCTTTCATCGTTCCAACTTACGGAGTGAACATGTTGGCCAAGTCGATTTCCCTGAAGGAGAAAGGGATGTTGGACACGTAGATGCGGTTGTCTGTGAACTCTTCGGGCTCCTTCGTCTTCGGCTTCACGGAGATTGGAACTGCTGGACGGGCATTTGAAGACAGTTGAGTGACTCTGTAAGGAAAGAAGAAAAGAAGATCTGACATGGAAATGCCATAAAATCGTCTAAAAATCTTCACTTTCAACCCCATGAAATTTACGGGAATTCTTCGGGGTTATTTCTTTTTCAATTTGGAGAAAACCTACTTGTCCCTGCCCAACTCTGCCACGTAACTCTCCCAGCCAACAGCAGCAGCTGCATTCAACTGCGAGCGAGTGGACGGAGGGCCGTCAGATGCAAACCGATCCGAGGCAATGGAATGGAGTAACTGGGTGGAGTGCGAGTGGGACAGGGAGGGATGGGAGACAGGTACTGTGAACTCAGATGAAGGGGGCACGAACTGATCCATTTCAACTGGATGCTGGGGTGAAATCGCTGAAAAGGAGTTTGGGAAAAGTGCGATAAAACGAGAAAATCATCACGACGGAAATTAATTCTTGGGGGAACTTCGAGAGGAATGGGAGAATTGCTACAATTTGGGGTCGATTCAGAAATCATGAAAGCAACAGACAACTATCAAGAATTTGGTCAAGAAGAGGGAAATGGTCGTGAAAATCAAAGAAACCACTTTCAGCACTTTAAACCAGAGCTGTTGTGATTGTGAAAAGTGAGAAACAAATGACGTGATCTTGAGAACTCAACAAGAAGCACGAGGATTTCAAGGAAACGAATCAAGCAAGTGGTTGCGGTATTGAATCTCGATGAGACGAGACATCTTCATTTCAAACGAAAGTCTTCCAAAATAGCATTTATTGAAGAAAAATAAATGGAAAAAGTAGATAGAATTTGACAGTGATATGGTGAGATGTGGTCCTGAAGAGGACCGTTGGGTTAGATTTCTGGAGTGCTTCTCGTCAGCCCAATCGACTTATCCGCCGAATCCGTACAGAGTGCGTCCCTGGCGCTTGAGGGCGTAGACCACGTCCATCGCTGTGACCGTCTTGCGCTTCGCGTGCTCGCAGTACGTCACCGCGTCACGAATCACGTTCTCCAGGAACATCTGCAACTTGTTGAATTTGACAGAATTTCCATTTTTGAGCCAACCTTGAGCACGCCACGAGTCTCCTCGTAGATGAGTCCGGAGATGCGCTTGACGCCGCCGCGACGAGCCAGACGACGGATGGCAGGCTGAAAACCAAGCAATTAGGCCAATCCCAAAATTTCCTGCAGCATTCTTTCGACTCGCCTTAGTGATTCCCTGGATGTTGTCTCTGAGCACCTTGCGATGGCGCTTGGCTCCTCCCTTGCCGAGTCCCTTTCCTCCTTTGCCGCGGCCGGACATCGTCGATTAGTCAATTGAAGACGAACGTGAAGTTGAACGCAGAAGTGGCGAAAACTCGCTGACACTCTAGAAACGAGATGAAGAACGGAGGAAGCTGACTGCCTTTTATACGGTTTTCGAGTGGGCGGGGTCAGAAAAGAGCAAGTGGTCAGTGAAACAAGCCCGCCCATTCCAAGACGGTATAAAGGCGGTCTGTTCCCGCCATTCTTCATCTCATTTCGCGAGTGTCGGCGAATTTCGTCAGTTCTTCGTTTCATCCTTCTGCGCTCAACTCCGTTTCCGTGATGGCCCGCACCAAGCAGACGGCTCGCAAATCGACTGGAGGCAAGGCTCCTCGCAAGCAGCTCGCCAGAAGGATCAGAGGCGAACGCAACTAGGTTGCCACGCTGACTCGACTACGCAAGGAAACTCATCCCAACGGTCCTCTTCAGGACCATCTTCATTCTGTCCTGTACCACGATTTATTCTTATTTTATTGTTCTTTGCAAATTGATCAAATAAACTTACTTGGAAGAACATGTTCATATTCGAGGTCGCTCAAGAATTGTTTATAGAAATGATCTAGACTAGACATCAACTTTACAAGGCTGTCGTCTTACATGTCAGTTGGAAAACTTCGAAGACTGTCAAACAAGTATTCAGTCGATTCATGCAAGAAAGCTTGGAACATCAATTTCCCAGAAAAATTTATTGAATCAAGAACAATAACAAGTACTGTAATTGAATACCCAACAAAATAATTGAGATTGAGGTTGAATTTACAGAAATGTTGGTCCTAATGAGGACCGTTGGGATAGATCTGGAGTTGAAGGAGTGAAGGAAAGGAAGTTGAACTGCCCGCCTCAGTCCTCAGCGCTCATTCCTCGGCCACTGCCGTCTTATCGTGCTTGCCAGTCTTCTTGGGCAGCAGCACAGCGTGGATGTTCGGCAGGACGCCTCCTGAAATTGGATCTTTCAAGAATGAACTGACAATTAGAACAGTTTAGCCTTTAATACTGTAACCCTGTATGATTTCTAGGTTTTCAAATAGCCGGGATCCGACTTCTCCAAACAGTCCAGTGTCATATCGAGAGGAAAGAGCATGTCTTATTTTTCTCTGCGAGTCGAGTTTGGAGAAGTCGAAGCCGGATTATTGTAAATCTCGAAACTGACCCTCAGAAAGAGTGACTCCGCTGAGCAGCTTGTTGAGCTCCTCGTCGTTGCGAATGGCGAGCTGCAGGTGACGCGGGTTGATGCGAGTCTTCTTGTTGTCGCGAGCCGCGTTGCCGGCCAACTCGAGCACTTCCGCCGCGAGGTACTCCAGGGCTGCTGCCAGGTAGACCTGCACGAGGAAAGATGAATTCAGGGTTTTTGAACTGCTGATGAGAAGAATTCAAATCTCACCGCAGTGCCGCCACCGACTCTCTGCGCGTAGTTGCCCTTTCTGAGTTTGCGGTGGATCCTGCCGACGGGGAACTGCAGACCGGCGCGCGAAGAACGCGACTTGCCCTTCGAACGAATCTTGCCGCTCTTGCCAGCTGAAATTGAGAGATGATTTGATGGAATTACCAAGGGTTTACTGTATTTTCATCAGATAACCACGTTCATTTGTAAAATTCACCAAAATTTAGGCTAAAGTAGTTGGGAAAAGAAAAGAATTGGTTATCTTTACAAGTTGTAGCCATGGTGAACTGTTGAGAAGCTAGAAAACGTTGCAGAGAATTTGATAGACTTACTGCGTCCAGACATTGCTGTTGGTTGAAGATTTGAAGAAGTTGGAGTAGGAACGCAGAAAACTGAACGAATCAGCAGAAAGCCGAGAAATGATGAAACCACTCGTTTTTCGCCCGCTTTTTATACCCCCTCCAGGCCACGCCCACTCATTTCGTTATTCATAATCACTGCCATTTCTCATTCAACCACTGCATTTTTCTGCAATTTCCTGTCTTCCCGCTTCGTTCAACTTTTGCTGTTCTGTTGCAATGGTTCGTCCCAAGATGGCTGGCACAGGCGGTTCTGCGTCGAAGAAGGAGATCAAGAAGTCGGAGAGTCAGATGATGAGGGCCGGCGACAAGAAGAAGCGCAAGCACTCCAGGAAGGAATCCTACTCCGTCTACGTCTACCGCGTTCTCAAACAGGTTTAAACTCATTTGGTTACCATAATTGTCAAGAAAGTTTGGGGCGAATAGCGACTCGGAATTTGGATAGAGCAGAAAAAATCATTGAATTTGAAACGAACTAGAAAGATTAAATTCCCTTGTAAAATGTCCTAAAACGGATTTTGACAAATCTGCTTACTTTTATTTGTTTATTGCAGGTCCACCCCGACACAGGCATCTCGGGCAAGGCGATGTCCATCATGAACTCCTTCGTGAACGACGTCTTCGAGCGCATCGCTTCGGAAGCCTCTCGACTCACTCACTACAGCAAGCGGTCCACCGTCTCGTCCAGGGAAATCCAGGCAAGTCTAATCAACTTGGGAATGAATGATTCACGCATCTTTCGATGCACGTGTAAAATCTTGAAATAAGCTGTCAAAATGATGAGAAATTCTTCAAAATGGTTTTTTAATAACTCACTCGATGTAACTAGGTTAGGCTAGGTATGACTATATTGTCAAATACTCGAACACTGTTCGATGAACTGATCATTTTGGAACAACACGATGGGTCAATAAAATCCTAGCCTAGTTAGCCAGCCATATACCAGAAAATCTGCGATATAACAAAAATTTCTATTCGAAAAGCCCATCAGAACTATCCTTATCTAATCCGTTTTCAGACTGCAGTTCGTCTCATTCTGCCCGGCGAGCTGTCGAAGCACGCCGTGTCCGAGGGAACCAAGGCCATCACCAAGTATACTAGCAGCAAGTAGAGCTCGTCACTTCTGCAGACAGATAGACTTGTCCAATCCAATTCATCCCAAAGGTCCTCGTTAGGACCAATCTCACGCTATTCCTGTATTTTGAAACTTCTCGGTTGGTTGATCAATAAATATTTTTGACATGCAAGATCTTGTGAAGTTTGTTGTTTCTCAAAGTTGGTTGAATCCATTCCATATTTGAAGATCTTTCTCAATATCGCCAATAGGATGCTCCAATCAATCGTCCTACCTCACAGCAAGTATAGTTGACACAATAAATAACTACGTTAACGCAGAAAATGAATGAAAAATTAACAAGTGCATAAGCGCATTAGGCCCTACCTAATTAGGGATTGGACGACTGTACAAGCGATTACTCTATTTCAATAAGGAAGAATCCAAGTTTATCCTAGAGTAGAACTGGATTTTTAGTGTTGTAGGGGCAGATTAAAGGTGGGCGGACTTGGTCATTTTTTGGCTGTTCGTTTCGTCTGTGCTCTCATCTGCAATGGAAAATAAGTAGGTGATCATTTTGTAGATCCTAGATCCAAATTTAAATAAAACGCGCACCCGCGGTTAGAGTGCGGGTCGGGTGTCAAAATGTTTAAAAATACAAGTCGAGGTTATTTTTCATATCATAGTTCTGGTAATCAAAAAATTTCAGATTTTGGACGTTATTATCTAATTTTAATGAAAGAAAGGTAAAACATGGATTTTATTATTCATGAAAAATCCAATTCTGCTCACCCTGTGTCTTCTCGAGCGATATCTCTTCCTTGTCATCTCTGCCCTCCTCTCTCCCCTTCAGCTCTCCTCGTCTTTTCCGATCTCTGCGTCTCTTCCACAGTCGAATCGTCCTTCGTCCTACTCATCGACTTCTTCGAGTGAATTCTTCTCTGCTTTGCATTCTCCTCCCCTTCCTGCATGCTTTTGTCCTGAACATTACATTCTTATTCATTCATCGTTCCATCCTCTTCTCTCCTTTTCCCTACATCATCTTCCACTACACTGGTCAGCATGATTTGCAGCAACTGATCCTTTGTCACCTAAAATAATTCATCTTAAATAGCCATAAATATCGCTTTACCATGAATCCGACAGCCTCTTTGATGACTCGATAAATGACATTAGTAGGCGAGGAATCAGTCATAGCGTCCGTGTAGAAATTGGGCACTATCTCCTGAAGAAGGCATGAAGTACAGATGATTTAGTTAAATATTTAGCCTATTTTTGTATTGTTTTCGTTTTGTTTCTACGAATGCATCATGTTAGAGACGAGAAAATACATATCAAGGAAATGCTTCCTCTCTGAAGTGTTCGAGAACTTTTGCTTTAAAATAAGGAATAGAAAGATGTTTTGAATTCGTTTATAATGTGTGAATTTTTTAAACCGAGATTTGTTCATCCCTGATATCATATGACGACCAGAAAAAAACTAATTTTCAAGAAATATTCTCATCATACAGTGACCCACAAAAGTTTGGAACAATGCATACATTTTAAAATGGTTGATTTCTAAATTTTTCTTGAATTAATCGAGACGATAGCTTTAGAACCATTATTACTCGACAATATCTACAAGTTAAGAGAAAATGTTCCACTAGAAAGCTCAGTATGATCATTTCAACAATCGTGAATCTTTCAAACTTTCGTACACTGCCACTAGATTGTATTAGATCAGAAGTCGTAAATTGACTTACATAGTAGACCTGATCGATGACCTGTTCCCCGACCAGCAGAGCGCCTTCACTCGATTCCTTCATCAGATCCGACGGCTTCAGCACATAAACGCGAGTCTCGCTCTCACCAAATCGCTCTTCGATTGTTCCTGCATACATTATGTGGAAGCTGAAAGGAAACTATTCACTATCTTTCACAATTATTGCTTTGAAGGCCTTCTTGTCTCTCTGATCCTTCGTTTCGTTATTGATATTCATTTTTGGGGTTAGAAAACGCGAGAAATAAGTAGGCCTCTCCAAGGGGATCTTTTTCTTTCAGAAAAAAAACAATAATCTGATAATGAATGAAATTTTCTCACCATTTCCTGTCGAGCTGCGTGCCAGGGGCGAATTTGTGGACCCTCTTTTGAGACAGCAAGTCCCTCAATCGGAATATATCGAAGCCGATTTTTGCGAGACGGGAGCAGCGATTGTTCAGCTGCTGAAATACAAGATGCGTGGTTTAGAAAATTGACAAATAATCAGCATTATTGAGATTGTTTAAATCTTCGCAGCGAACTAGCTGTTTTTGCCATCCAAAATGTGAACAACAAGTTAGTGGAATGGAAACGAAATATTTATATTAGATTTGCAAAATAGAGAACTGTTTTCGATCATCAGCCAAGTTATGAATTATTCGTGTCGGTTGTAAACATTTGTTCAAAAATGTTTTTTTTTTAATTTCTAACCTGAAAAATGGCGAGTTGCTGTCCAACAGAGAGTCCAATTTTGGCTGTCCTCTCCTCCTTGAACCAGTCGATGACCATCTGGTCCTTGAGCAGCCCTGCACGGCGATTTGCCCACGACTTGTCTGCTTCATCCTTAACACCCAAACTCGTTCAGTCGGTCGAGTTGCATCATTTCTACCTCAATCTCTCCAAAGAGCTCTTCCAGAATGTCCTCGATCGTGATCAGGCCGATCAGTTGATATCTACAAGATTATCTTATTCGTTAGGAAATACCATATACATAAAGTCTAAACAAATTATTTTTGACATCTCAAGCAGGGATGCACGAAATTTCAATTAGAAAATTTTCGAAATCAAAATTTTATCTTAAAAATCTCGAAGTCGAAGTTCGTGCATCCCTGATTTCGAGAAGGAGAAGTTTCTGAATCCTCATTGCAGGAAATAGTCATTTTCAAATGCCTTACCCGCAAAGAGTGTATTTGCAAACACAGCACATATGTTCGCCCCCCTTCTTCATTTCCTCGAGCAGTTGCTGAGCCTCCATATCGTCCACTACAAATCGCATCGGAGTGTCGCGAATCTTCTGAATTCTTTGAACCATTCACATATTGGCAACCATTCAAACTCACTCTCAAATGTGCAATTACGTGTTTCACTTTCGGCTCGTTATGCAGATCAAGAGAAATCAAATCCTGCAATTGTGTTATTCGGTGAAAGACCGTACTCCAATAAATTATTCCTAACAGACATTTTTACATTCAAATTTTGTACGAAGAAAAATGGTAAAAAATTGGCTGAACTTCATAATAGTTACCTTAATGTTGAGAATGTAAAAGATCTTCCTCCTGTTCTTCTTATCGTAGATCGGAATCCTCGTATATCCCTTCTCCACAATCAGCAGCAGAGTCTGTAGTTATTTGCTTTCCAGACTGGTTAAAAATTCGGATGTCTTAGAAACAATCAGTGACGAAATTGAGAAGAATGAACCAGTTCCGCAAGATTATCATTCGGGAACCTTTTTTACATCAATAACTTTGAATCAATCTCCTCTACCAAATCATATCCAAAGGCATTTTCGATATTTCATTTTCAAACAAACGAACAAACGCTATTCCTTCTACCTTTCTGTCGAGTCTATCCTCGCTGCTGAGCAGGAAGACAGATTCGATGGGAGTCATCATCTGACTCACGTGCTTCTTGCGAAACTTCATCGTCCGAACCAGGATTTCTGCAACATATTCTCATTCTCCCAGAGAATCGCCTCTCTTCCCCACTTCCCTCAGTATCGTTCATCTGCTTGGAATGCTCTTTGATGAGGGCATCCAATTCCTCGTCTGTGATCAATTGACGAACCTGAATCAGCAGATCAATAGATGAAGGATATTTGCAAGTCTAAAACCCGAAATTCTCGCGAAATAAGGTAAGAAATGGTAGAACTTGTTCTTTCAAACTATTTTTCGTAGAGGTTAGGTTTGAAGTTTCCAGACTGTCCAAATAAAGTTCCCTATGCATCTGTATTTTTATCGAGAACTATAGCTTGAAAAATGAAACCTATGCAATGATGCAAGGTTTAATTAGCTTTGGCCTTCAATGGAGAAGAATGAAAATAAGCATGAAAATCCTGCTCATTCTTCTGTATCGAATATTCTTCGCGTATTGCCAAAATTCCGACTCACATCCTTGCCAACAAAGAAGTCGAAGCACTTGGAGAGCGGCCAGGCGAGTGGGAACACGAGAATGAAGATGAAGGCTGTGATGTAGCGGGTGCGGGAGGTCACACACAGAGGATTGCGACGGAAGAAGGCCTGCAAAGTGAAGAAGACAAGGCACTAATTGAGAAGTTGTGCCTTTGAATAGGCACAAAGGATAGGGCAAACTGAGGTGATTGAAAAATTTACCAAGTGTGAATTGCTGGAAAAAATGAAAAAACAACTCAAGTTCTGATTATGCAAAAGGCTATTTAGACGGAAAATTTCAATAAGCTTACCTGAGGTAAAACTTCACAGAAGAGAGCCATAGTGACCGCCGGAATTAAGGCAACAACCAGCCAGTGCCACTTCAACTGAAACTCGTAATAATCATTCGAACGAGTTTCAAATGGGGCATTTCTATTTATCGGCATGTTGGGATTCATTCCATTAAATGTTGGAAGGTATTTCGTTAGATCTAAACTGAGTTATAGCGTTTTGTAAAAGCGCCTTGGATCATTACTATAATGCCTTCCTCGAACTATTTAGTCGAATGCATTTCGACATTCCAACAAAGTAATTGCCATTCGAGACTGAGTACATAACCGGTTCGAGGAATTTGTCAAAAGACATTGTGCAGCCGACATTGCAAATTGTAGCGAACAGTGACAAAGAGCAGATCAGCCAATTCGTGTTCAAACGGTGCCAACGAATATTCTTTGCGCACTTCTGAAAATGAATCATTGTGCATTCATAGTTGGATTTTTCTGTTGAAAATTAGAACGTGAATTACTACAATCGAAAATAGCGTATTAACTTGAGTTGAATGAAAAGTTTTCTTCCTACTTTCAACTCTTCGATAAGTTACAAATTCATCAGCTCAATTAGAAACAAATTGAAAACGAATTCGTTTCCATGAAAAATGCAGCTTCGATCATTAACCAAAAATTCAAGTTTTACCTTCATTGGTTCCTTTCCATTCTCGATGATTAGCATGAGGTCGTTGATGGAAACACTGAGGAAGGCCAGAACTGCACCTGCACAGAATCCCGCTCCTATCTGCAGGGTGATTACTATTTTTCATCAACAAGCTTCTAAATTCTACTTACCATGCAGAGAATGATGATCGTAATGTACCAGTACTGTAGAACCACCTCTTCATATTCCACTGCGAAGTTCTGTAGGGATAAAAGTTGATGATAAAATGATTAAAAAAGCCAAACCTGATAATAAGAAATGTTCTGTCCTTTGGTAGTGTTGTGACACAAACGATACTTGCGATTTTCTGAAGTGAACAGAAGACCAGAGCTGAATTTGAGACGGATCGATCTGGAAAGGATTCTTCTTTGAGCATTTCAGGAGATGAAGAATAAACGAGGTGTTTTGTTGGCTGATTCTGAATACCGATAAATTAAAGTGAAAATTGCAAGGAGGAAGTGAGAGTAGAGGGAAAATAGTATTAGCTTTTCATCATAATTCAAAAACCACCGGAATTTATCTTCACCGGGTTTTACCGGGATTCACAGCAACAGCTTTTTGTTATTTAGAACTAGTTTGCTTCTTTCGAAACCGATGTAAATTAGTAGATTCAAAACTGATTTGTCAGTGACATCATCGACCTCCCCATCGACTCGAGCCTTCGCCTTTTCTGCATCCACATTCCAGTCCTGCAATCCACATTCATTTTACATGTAAATTTTTGTGTAATCATTTTTTGGACATGAACTCTTTCTGCTTATGCACTGCACATCTTCATTTCTCAAATCTACGGCCTTCCTTCACCAATGAAGAGAGCAATTTCGTAAAATCGCATTACAATTAGCGAAGAACACATGAATGAAAAGGTGCTCTAGTAAATGAGGATGACGACAAACCTCGCAATGATCAGTCGCAGTGAAGAAGTAGCCATTCCGAGCGAGATTGTCTCCGAACAGTCGTACAAAGAAAGCTGCATTACTCTGGAGTTTCTGATGGGTGGAAGAGCCAATTCCTGACAGGTGGAAGGAGGGCGCAGGCGGGATGGAGATGAACAACAGATAGAGCAGTAGGACTGCTGCTATTGAGTGGGGAGGGCACTGCATTCGGTATGACAAACTGGGGAATGAGAAGAGATGCAAAGAGTGACATTCAAATTCAATCAGGGATGTCCGGATCCGGGTTCGTACATCCCTGATCACAATACCATTTGCTTTAACAATGGAAAACAACGTCTTTAATTTACGCATCTTAATTGTAGGATTTTTCATAATTTTGTCTGAAGGATGATAAGTGCAAAGATGAAAATGTTAGAGCATGCATGATTATGAAAATTTCTTTCTTTAATTTTTGAACTACTCATTACCTCTACTATATCCTTTCATTTTAGTATTTTTGTAAAGTGTGTCTGTCTGTCTGTGTGTCCGAGCTTATTTCTAGCCACC
>LIAE01007430.1:0-14248 GCA_002287525.1 Diploscapter pachys
GAAACGGTCAAGTGTTTCAGAAACTAGAAGACCTGGGCTACTTCCCAATATAAATAACTCATGGAACCTGGCACTTTTAAAAAATACAAATTTTAAAAACGTGAAAAGCCGGTATGCTATTTTCCACATGTTTTACTATGTTCATCATAACTTCCTTATTCGGTGTCGTTTCGACGAGATCTTTTCAGAATCGTGCTCAAATGGTCTCTGCGAGTATTTTAATACCAAATTTGAGTTTTTCCCATGCCGAATAACGAAAATAGAATTTTTCGAAACTACCGAATGCGGACCTTCCGGAACATGCGGAACGAGTGGTCGGATCGGATTTTAACCGTCAGATTCGTCATCAGCGTAGTCGAAAACCCCCGGGTACAAAATATCAGCTCGGATATTGAGGGTCAACTTCTTAGGTACCACCCCCCTTTATAAAAAACTCGATTTTTATAAATAACGTCTCATATATTGTTTTAAGCTCTTCTTTCCTTATAGAATATCGGGGAAAGTCGATAATGAGCTAACTAAGCATAATCAATAAATAGAAATTTAGATCTCATTTCGCTGTAATAATTACGTTACTCATTTTGATCGTCATAATGATAAATGGATTTCGAAATGCGTGGACAAATCGAACAGTCAAGGTAAGAGCATATTTTTCGAGAAAATGAATAACAAATAAAATTAGGCGAAATATTTTTGTGGACGGAAAGAGGCGTTCGGAAAATACTTCTATTCACTTGTTTATATTCTGAATATCGCTGGTTACATGTTTGGGTTCATGATTAATTTATCTGCATTATTGCGGGCGCTCAAAGCAAGGAATAGGTAGGATTCGTTTTTTTTTTTTTAAATAAAATTACGAGCAATAGATTTTTACGTAAAACTCAATAGATAATGTAATATTTTTTGACATCTGTAAAAATTTAGAACTGTACGTAAACAAGTATATCGGATACGATACACATTGGCAATTTCATTATTTTCGACGATACTTGTTTCCACACCAAATATCATTTCGCTATATCAGTCGTGGTTTCAAGAAGCTGAGGTGAGTTTGTAATCATCTAAAGAGGAGCTTTTCTTCTTCAAATGATTGATATTTCAGATAAGCGATGTAATAAGCAAATCTTCGAACTGCCTAACAGCACTGAATTCGGGCATCAACATCTTCGTGTACTTCTCACTAAATCGAGAATTTCGCTATCACACGTGTCGCTTATTAGGCTGCAGACAAACGTCTGTATTTCACACACATTCCAAGTTGTGAATTATTCTTCACTATCATCAGTTGTTACAGTCATATCAAAATTTCACCATAAATTTTTGAAATATATCCACAAACCAAATTTTTTGTGCATGTAATTTTATGAAATTTGTTGGGATGATAATTTTAAATTAGGAAAATATATGGTTTATACGAATATTTTGGCTCTTATTGAAATTTTAATTTTAATTTTCCGATTTTAAGGTTTGCTTGTTTGAAACACAACGTCTCAACCAGTTTTATGATGCCCAAGTTGAATTGCATATGGAAGTTATTCCTCTGCAAGAAAGAGGAGTAAACTGAATCTGGCAGAATATGAGGAGAAGCCTCTATTTATGTCTTTATACCAGAGACGTGAGTTATTCCCACTGGGAATCAGCCAAATTCACTTCCCAGTTGCATATCTCATCCATATCTCGAAGACTTACTCCATAGAAGACTTGATATTAATTCGATATGCGCGTTTTATTTCAAAGATTTTATAAATTAACCAATCCAAACTTTAATACGAGTTATTTGGTTCGAGAATTATCTTGTTTGTAGAATTCAATAGAAATTTATGAAGATAAGTGTGTGTGTGTGTGATTATTTTTTACATGTACACCCAGCATATGGTTTTCTTAGTCTAACTTTGTTGTTTATTTTGATTTGAAAGGCGCAGAAAGTCTGGGAAAAAGCACAGGCAATCGATTCGAAAGAATGGAGTGAAAAATGTATAGTAAAGAGTGAAAACGGCATGGTCAGATGTGCGATGAGATCTAAACTTTAACTAGACTTTACTTCGATTTGTATTTTCAGCTATCATAACTCTGCAATAAAATGATGCTCTAATTCGTCACCCATTGATGAAAAATTTGATTTTAGCCAAAAACTAAATACCAAGCCATAATTATTCTACTAACCTAAAATATAAGATGTGAATTTAATATGCCAAGGGGGTCATCTCTAATTTCTAATTGACTGGCTGGAATATGGTAAAGAGACAGCTCTCTCCTCAGTCAGTCAGTCTTTGGGAGTCTATTGGTTCATCCCCATCTCTCTCCATCATTCTTGTCCCTCTCATCTGCCCTCCTCCCTTCCCTCCCCTCCTTCCAAATCCAACCCCATCCTCATCAATCTCCCCGGACCACTCTCGGTTCTTCCCTTGCCTTCTCCTTCCTTCCCATATTTCTCTTTCTGACTACCAATAAGACAAAGGGCGAACATTACCAGAAGAGCGGCCCATTTCTTCTGCTCACAGCCCGGCTAATGGCCTCATTTGCGAGCAATTACAATGATAAACAGCTTCGGCTGTTTATCAAGTCCGTTAATTGTCGCGTAACATTTATCCGAATTTATTTTTATTTACTGGTCTATCTTCATGGAATATCAATAGCGTATTGCTCGAGTGCTTTTGGCAGGCTTTTTCCAATAAGTATTTTTCCTCATTTCTTACAATTGTTTCCTATTTTATTGTGAATATTTCCTGGTATGAAATATCTTAATGATAAAGTTGGTTTAACAATTATATCCAGTCATTTTTTCAATCTTATAGTCATGTTATATTTGCAGCTATTTTTTACTAGAAAACTTCTTGATTTTAGTCCTACACATTATGCTCATAGCCAGTTTCCCTCCGAACTACCTCCACAATCCCCTCTCCATTTTCTGCTAGCATCAGTTTTGAGTCTGAAGTCTTGAAATCTCCCTGGTCATTATTCATGTCACCCAATCATTGTAAGCCATCTCTGTTTGTGCTGTTTGTGAAAGATGCAAAATATCAGTCGAAAACGAGAGTGGAGGGAATGCAGAAAGAGAAACCTTGCTCTTCCTGCTGTCTTCGTGTTGCAATCGCTCATTTCTCCATCAGAAACGTCGTCCAGTTTCGAAAAACTTGCATGCATTCAGGGAGTCGTTGTACTAATGCTAATTCTCTAGGATTTCAATTTTCTCGAAGTTTCATAATTCAGCGCGAGTTACTATGAGAGAAAACTCATTGATATGTTTTCATAATAGCTTTTCAATGTAATTTGAAGCAGGAATAGGATTTTTTCCCTCCGACTTTTCAAAATCCAATTTGGTTTTATCAATGGTTCGAATTGTCTTTTGAGTAAAACTTGGCTGCAATTTCTTTCAATCGCCATTTGCAATATTTTGATTCTGTTCCATTACAAGAAGCAAATGCAACCTATCGATTTTTGTATTGTTGAATTTCCTGCAACACGCTTATTTTTATCGAATGAAAATGAGAATGTTCGATCAGTCTGGAGGGGGGATGAATCGAGTCACTCGATCAACGGTAATTGATGAAGATGGAGGGAGAAAAAGCAGCAGAATGAGAGAAGAGTGTACAAAAATCAGGCAATGAGGGGAATGCCTCTTGCTGAAAGCAATCTTTCCGGTCACCAAATGTTGCATGTCTACAGGCTCTTATTTTGCAGCAATTTCATGATGAACCAGAAAATTGCATTTTATCGACTTTTGCTAAAATTTTCGGTTTCTTGATATTTACCCATTTTCTTTCTTATAAAAACTATCTTGTTTCAAGTTCGAGTGAATTTCCTGAAACGCCCTGGTTTCTTTTTCAATTTTGCTAAGAATGCGTAATTCTTCATGAAGTATTTCCGAGTTTCATTCATTTTCATTCACATTTCATGTCATTTCAAGGTCTTTGTTTGTTTCATCTTTCTTTTGCACTGTCCTTATTCCTCTTCTTCACATCACAATTGATCTATTCGTTTGATAACATTTTTATCAAGGCTCAGAGCTAACACCCAGGATGGAAAAAGATTGTGATTAAATGAGAGAATAAGGGAAAGAAAGACTCTCTGCTTGCACCTCATAAATTACACTTCCAAGTGCGTTATTGCTTATTTTTGCATGATTTATTATTGACTCGTAAATTTTATTGCTTTGCATCAAATTAATAGACTGTTTTAGGGTCGATATGCACATTTCATTATCACTCTCTGTCCTATTCATATTTGTGAGACTATCTGCCACCAGTGATCCAACAATAAGTAAGATTTTTCTTCCTTTGTTTTGCAAAAATCCATACATTATTTTAGGTTTCTTTGATGGATTAGATCATCTGAATAAATGCAAAATTCGATTAGAACGACGACTGATAGGTTTGTGTAAATAATAATAATTATTATTATTGGGAAAATTTGATGATTTTATTCAACAACATTTTAGTAGCGCTATTTTCTATCTTTTTAACCAAGGATAATTTTCAGGATTATCCGGCGTGCTCTATTCTCATTCTTTATATGGTCGAGAATCATACAATTCTAGTCGAAATTGTCTGTTGATGCTAATTGCTCCTGTAGGCTACAGGATACGATTGAGAGCTATCGAATTCGACGTCGCTGGCTCTGGTGGCAAAGGATCCTGTCACAAAGACACGTTGCACGTATTCGATGTAAGCGTGATGGCCTTTTACAAATATTGTCGATGATCAACAAATTGATACAAAATAAATGAGACGGATTTTTGTTGCGCGAGAATTAGCGGACTATTTTCTGGAAATTTGATGACACTTCATCGATTCAAGGAGTGGTTTTGACAACAATTTGGAATTATGCAGTGCACATTTTGCATATACAAATTTTCGCATCATTTATGTTGTCTCAATTAGTCATAGCAAAAATTTGCATAAAATCGCATTATAATAATCTTCGACGTTTTTATCAAAAAATTCAAAACTTCGATCTGATAATTTCACCAGAATAGTCGTGAATAACAACTCGCGATTTCTCCTCTTGATAGAAATGGAAAAGAAGTTGATCGTTTCAGCACGAATCGACTGTCGATCCCCAGCTGCTAGAATCGCAGAAGGCAGACGACGTAATTTCTCCAGGGCCAATAGTCGGTCAATTCTGCGGTCGAATCGCACCTCTCACAGTGCTGAATGTTTCCTCGGAAAACGCGATGTCCCTGTGGTGGCACGCGAATTCGGAAGTGTCTGACGGAGAGAAGAGGAAGGGATTCAAACTTCACTGGAGCGCGTTTAGGGTCGTTAAGAAAGGTAACTCTTACAAGAATTTTACGCAAATTAATCAACGGAATTGATTGTCCATGACACGTAATCAAAAGTCCGAAACCATCAGTTCAAAGGGGCATATAATTTGATTTCTTTTCAGCTGCAATAACGGTTCCTTGCTCGAAGAATCGGGAATTTTCTTGTAGAAACGACGAATTCATTCCACTGGAATTGGCCTGTGACAGTTATGCAGATTGCGTTGAGCAGGAAGATCTCATACCTTCCCGGCAAATTAACTCTAAATGTGCAAGTAAGTGGATTATCAACGCATTGTTTTACCATCTTAAAGACGTGAGATATCATGATCTTATGATACATGCGAATAATGCATGTAAAGATGACTAGTGTCACACTATGAACCTTACTTTTCTTTGTCATTTCATGTCACAAGAAAATACCGATCGCCAATATTTCTTTTTAACTAATGAATTTTGCAGACGTCTATCTGGACCCAATCTCTTCAGTCTCTGGTGTCGCAATTCTTCTCCTATCAGCCTTCATCGTCTTCATGACAGGGATGCTCTGCCTATTGATTTGCTGCATTTGCAGATGCTTAAGGTCAAAGTCGCTGCCTCAGAAAGGTAATACTTCAATGTCAACAACATTATTTCAGTGAAACTTTTTAGAAACAGCTCAAGAAAACAACGCCGTCAACTGTAACAAATCTGGACCACCACAATTCTTTCTGCCTTCACCACCAAAGATGAAGCCACCCTCAACAAATACAGCATACGGAATTCAGTCGATGCCTAATGTCATGGTGTAAGCTTATGTTTTTTCACAACGACTAATACTATTGTCCGGTCAAACAGACGAAAAGTTCGTCTGTTAAATTGCGCGACGTTTATATGCGAATATCTGTGAGCATGCGCACAACGGTCAGCAATAGCAATTGTTTTTCTTCCATTTGCGGTTGATGACCGTTTGCGCATTTCCGCAGACATTTGAGTAAACGACTCACAATTTAACAAACTTTTTCTTTATTCGACCAAGATCACATTTCGATGTTTTGCTTCTTATATCAAAACGAAAATTTTATTTAATTTAGAAATCAGAATAATTTATAATAGATAACAGTATCACTTCATCATTGTGAATGAGCTTTCTCAACATAAAAAAATTCAGAAGTCCATCGATGGGTCGACATAACAGGAATAACGGAGCTAACAAAAGACTATTGAGCGATCAACAAAGTGAGTATGCGATTGTGCATAACGAGGACGATTACCATAATTTATTACTGTGATAACATTTTTATAATAATATTTTAACCTAAAATTATTGTTTAATTTTCATACAAGGGCATTAGTTTCTCGAAATTCATCTTCACAAAAATGTGCAATATCAAACCACGAGCTTGTCATTCTGAATGTTTCTATTCAAAATTGTATTTTTTACAAATCTAAATGATTTTAAAACTAATCTTCATTAATTTACGGTTATTTTACGGGTCGTTCATATGAAGTCATTATTTTGTGGATAATTAGGGCTCAATATCTTTCGAAAATAAATTATTAATTTTTATATCGCCTTTCTTGTTGAATGTTGTTCTTATACAGGAGTTTACTAGTGGATTTGGTCAAAAATGCAAAAACTAATTGATTTTTGTTAGACTTTCTTAATCAATGATAAACAAGCAGCCATTTTTTGATGTTCCTTCCTTTCATGGCCCGTCTATCATTTTCTGTCAAATTGTCTCCAGTCTCCAGACGTTCTTCAATTTTATCACTCCTTTGCTCTTCCACTAATAAATGATAAGCATGTTGCCATACAAAAAATGCCTTATTTCTCCTTTTCTTCTCATTGAAACTCTGGAGCTTTCATTTTCTTTCATTACTCTGACACATTTGTCGATTTATTTAGAATTGTATAGGAATGGCCCAGCATTAATCAATTTGGAGTTTGGAAAATTCATAATAGTTAATTTACCTCTAAATTATTCAAATATCAGTCAAGGAATAATATTTTTGATAAAAATGCGTCGTGGTCAGCAGAAAGAGCAGCATCAGCAAAATCAATTTCATAATAACGATGGTAAGTGTTTCAGCTTTCTTTGTTCAGAAATTCTTTCAATTTTCAGAAAGTGGTGCTTATAGACCTGGAAAGATGAAAAGGAGCCAAAGTGACACTGAAATTAACGAAGTAGCGGCTAGAATAAGGGTAGAAAACCTATAATCTTTTCCGAAATTCTGATTCAAGCTTTAATTTTAGCCAACTCGATACACAGTCGATGGGGGTAATGATCGCGAACAGCCTCAAGAAGATTCAATCGCCGAACGAATTGCACAAAATGAACGAATCATCGAGAAACTCTCGCCAATCATCAAATACAAGGTAATTTTTCATTAAAATTCCGAAATTGTTCCAAAAATGCCTCGATATCAAAAATGTTGCCCTGAAACTTCTATCGAATGACTGAATTTTGATTGACAGTTTGATTCCATAAGCCGGTAATAACTTTGACTCTCGAACGATAAGTTGAGTTTCGAAATAATTTCCATTTTTTTAAACTTTGCTAAAAATGATCGGATAAATTAGTTTAGTATCACAAGATAATCGAATTTTGCAGATTCAGGAGTTTCTGCGGAAAAGTCGAGCGAAGACTGCGCAAAGAAGAAAGTTTTCTCTGGCAAAAGGACTTCCGGAACGATCGAAAACTGCGAAGAACATGAAAATACCACCACAGGCTTCTACTTCCGGTCAAAGGAATCAGAATAAAAGTGTGCACTTTAAATGTGGAAAAATATCGTCTTCTTCAGATTCTTTCGAAAGATCATCGACTTCGAAAAATCCTCAACCAAACAACCATAATACCGACTATTCACTTCTTGATACCATCGAGCTGGACTAATGTGAACAAAATCATAATAATTTTGCATTATCATCCTCAAAAATGTATACGGTAGTGTAATAATTAATGCGGGAACTTTTGAATAATTCATAATTAGTTGCACTTGTTAATAATGTAGTCTTTTTTTCAACGGGGTTGATTATTTTTTTAAAAAAATGGGTACTAAGTCGCCGTTAAAGATGTCAGTGCGATTAGTAAAGCATTCTTCTGCGTTTCAATGTTACCAATTTCATATAAAAATAAATTAATCACATTCAAATTCATAGTCGTTTATTTCGAATCATTTCAAATTTCAATATAAATTTTGCGAGGTCGAATGAATTCGTATTTATCCATTCGAAGATAAATTTACCGGTGTTGCAATGAAAGAATTTTGCAATAAGCTCTAATAAACAAGATAAATGTAAGCTCATAAAATGACAAATCGATGAAAATAGCCTATTTTTAACAGAATCATTGCATGTAAAGTACATTCTGATCATTATGATTTCGACAAAGCAAACATTGCTAGATAATTTAATTTCACCCGTAGACATGAAGATTTTTGCAGGAAAACGATTGAATCCGTTCGAATCTATGGCAAATTTTAACATTTGGTGCTGAGATTCCCGAAGAATGTAGATACGAAAATATGTTTGAAGCCTAACATCTAAATCGAAAAGCAAGGGAACATAACCTGAGATAAACAGTATTTTGAAGCACATGTAGATTTGATCTTGATGATGGATTATCACGATTCAATGTCTATAATCAATGAAAGGAAGATTCGGCATATTCGTGTCCTGATAATCATCTGAATTGCACATCGATGGATAAAGTCGCTGTGGAGCATAGCCCATCTAAAAGACAATTTTGAAACTTTTCCAAAAATGCTAATTTACCTCAAGTGTTCGATAATAACCGGAGCCAGATGAGTAATTTGAGGCTTTTTCTTTCCACAATTGCGTTGAAGGTGAACCAGAGTCGTAGAAACGGGAAACGTCTTCTAGACCTGAAAATCATTTGTGTAAACCCTGTGCAGATCAGAAGTGTTCCGAATTTCAATTTTGAAAACTTAAGGATCGGAATGCCGAACAGTCGTGTTACAATTTTTCGTACCCCTTCTAGTCCTTGGCAGGTTCTTCCTATCCAAAGTAGCGATTCCCATTAGACTCCTTTGATTGTTCTGCTGCTGTAGTTGCGAATGTCCGTTCGGCAGAAACATCGAATTCTTCAGTATCATCGGCGATCTGCTTTTGTCGAGAAGGGAATCACTAGGAAGATGAAGAGTCCGACTGAGCACTGGGGTGTGCTGCAGAGATGGAGGAGCTCCATTCATTCCGTTCATTCCGCTCATGCCATTCATCATTCGTCGCTCCGTTGGTGCGCTTGGAATTGGAATCTTTGGAGGCGGAGGGGGCTTCAAAACTGTCTTCGGCAGCTAAAAATTACGATTTAATGATAGAATATAAAAGATGGACAAGATAAATATTCGCAGGAAAAGATTTCAAAGGCTATATTTTGAAAATTCGTGAAAATTGTAGCTCACCTCTTGATTCCGTTTGAGCCAAATGATAGCTCCGATCACGATAACGATGAACAGAAATGCGATCGGTGCAACGATCATCCAGAACAAATTAGCCGTAGGGACGATACCAGCAAAGGGGTCGGATGGAACAACGTGCAATTCAGCTGCCTTGTAGACAATATGGCCAGTTGTGCTTGTCACCACACAAATATACCGACCAGCGTGTTCTCCATTCACCTGAAATTCAATATGTCACTTTCAATATGCTAAACTAGGATGGAATGGCAGTTTCCATTTGACGGAGCGACGGATTATGCAATGACGTAGTTGTGTTCACCATTTGAAAGAGTGAATTTTGTCAAACGGTTGGTCAGTGTCTTTTTTAATATGAGAAACATCTATCATTAGGGAAGAATCACTCTGTCATAGTGTACAATAATTATCGGATGAAACGGAACGGTGTATTTAAAAGAGGGAATTTGATAGATCTCTCAAACAGTTCCGAACTCGGCAAGAAAATGTTTAAATCATAATTTTGCTCCATTTCCCATCAGGAGTTTCTTACCAGCGGTATAGTAAGCCGATTGATGTAGAGATTGTCTGGCGTGGATTTGAGAACAGATTCAGTCTGGATGTGTTCAAGCATAAGCAAATGCATTCCATTCGCACTGATCACTGTCGCGTTCGGATCCTTCCTTTTGGCCTCTTGAGGATCTGTCACTTCTTTCAGCCACTAAAAATCGTCTTCTCGTTTGAAAATCCAAATGATTCCGATTACCTTGATCAATGGGCTCTGAGATGCTTTCGCTTTGCATTGGAATTGAGCAGTATGCCCGAGCATCACAGTGATGTTGTAAGGCTGTTCGATGATTGGGTCAATTGAGGGTTCCTAAATTTCGAGACATTGAGCTACGAGGAAATAATCTTCAAAGTCTTACGATAGTCGGATTCTTCTTCGACTCATCGAAGTAATTATCGACGGTCACGTGAAACATCGCATCCAGTGATCCATAAGCATTTTCCAACTGGCATCGATATTCTCCTGTATCAGATTTGGTAGCAGGATCGATGATGAAAATGGCAGAGGATGGAAGCGAAGCTAAAATGTGTTATAAAACTCGCTTGACACGTGAATAATTTCCCTACTTGTTCCGAGAAGAATTCCATTCTTGTACCACCGAATATCGGGCAGCGGTCTGCCCATAGCGGGACAACGCAGCTACAATCGACCTCCGTTGTTCACTTGAACTGCATTGGAGTCGCCGATGCCGGAATCGCTCAGCCAAGTCGGCGGCATGGTTGTGTTTGCCAGAATCAACGATTCTTTAGGAGAATTAGCAGTATTATCTTCGTCTGAATTATAGATTCGTAAAAATTTCATTTCTAGATTAACACAAACCAAAAACGTGAACTGTAAAGTCCACAGTCCTGTGCCCGAATCCATTGGTGGCTTGGCAACTGTAGACTCCGCTATCTTCCAACCGGACGTCCTTCATTCGCAATTCTCGATTATCCTTGCCGAATTTATATCGGGAGTCCCAATCCAGCTAAATTATGATACTTTTTTTTTTATAGACTAGTAACTTGTTACTTGATTCAGATCATTTACTCATTCAAAAATTTGGCAAGATTCGAAAGTGGAATTCCGTAGCTGACAAAAATATCCAGACTAGGAACTCAACATTTCATTGTTGTCAGATCCTCCTATTCCTACTGTATGATTGCTGATGAAAGATAAGTAAAGTAGTGAGTATTCCAATAACTCTAGAGATTTATTATGAGAACCGAACTGTTTCGTGCCATCCCCAAATTTGTATCTCTGCTCTACGAAATGCGGTTCACTTTTCTATTCATTCCATCAATGTCAAATCGTGTGAAATGTCTCTTTTTGGCAGTGATGCAATGATGGATTAGAACAAAGAAAGGAAGGAAGAAGGAGAGAGGAGCAAACGAACTGCAAATGGAAGAACGAAATGCTTACTGCTTGCCAAATTACGAATTCACGAATTACTGTAGGCGTTATTTTTAGCAGAATTACGATGAGCGGGGTTTTCCCTATGAAGTAATATGACCAGAATAAAACTCTATGCACTTGCAGACAACAATGAAGTAAAATATTACTATTTTGAAAATTACCGTAATTTCGAAAGTTCTAACCTGTTCTCCATTTTTCGTCCATTGAATTATGAGAAGATCTTTATCAGGGGCTGTCACTGGACAGGAAATTTTGAAGTGTCGCTGTCCCAAGGGCAATCGAAATTTCGTCTTCACATTCTCGAGTAGTTTTGGTGGTTCTGTAATGTTTGACTGTTTATCTGCCATATTTGTTGTCAATATTCATTTTCCAATCTAATCAATCTCTTTATGAAGTAGAAAGTGGATAGTCAATTACACACTAATTTGGATATGCAAATTGCATTGCGAGTTATGATGAGAGACGCAGATGCAAAATGAACTGCCTGAATGAGTGAATGGGCGAGTGGCAATAGGACATTCACACGAAAGCTACAAATAATCAGAGAAGCTGTGTAGTTTCTTTTGAAATTATTATGATAAGTCTAGCTTGTGTAAAACCACATGTTCAGAATATTTTCAATATTCTGTAAAGAATCAATGAAGAAAATAATAATCGAGAAAAGTTACAATATCTTCTTCAATATAGTCCTTATTCAGTTTGTTATTCTTGACTCGTAGTAGTTTTCTTTTGAATGAGTTTCGTTTTCTTTGAAAGAGAAGCTTCATTTACATTTTCTTCAGTATCTCCAAACAATTTTTAGCTGTTGTCGTTGTTGAATTGCAGCATGTTGACTATGCGCATTTCATTTTTGAATTTCTCGTCAAAACGTATGCAAATGACTTCGGAAATGAAGCAGAAGTGGTCAGATGCATAAATGGGATGTGTTTATGAAAGAGGGAAAGAGTAAGAGGATCTGACTCTTTGCATGCCAATCCGAGTGACTGACTAATATCCCACATCTAGCCATAAGCTCTTCTCCAAAAGCCAATCCAACCCACTTTTATCCGGAGTAAATTAAAATTATTCAAGCATATACGAGGATTTCAACTCCATCAGAGGCTGTCAGCCACAGAAATAGAAAGTGGAACTCATAATAAATGCAAGCCAGCGATAAGTAAGCTATTGAAAATTTCATCGCGTAATTTCGCAATTCGCAGAAAACTTGTGCATATTTTTGCAGAAGTATCACGAGAAATTGTACGAAACTTATTAGGCTTTCATGCTAAAGATAACTATTACGTAGATTTTTCAATTTTTCCCGGAACTTTCAGAATTTTTGAATGTTTATTTATCTCATTTTGTCGGAAAACAGAAGATGATTTTAATTATCGCCTGCCGCATGTGGCACTCAAATGTTCATCACACGTTTTCGTTTTTCCTCGATCATAAAATTGGTTGAAAGCCACAACTTAAATAAAAACTCATTCACTAAATGAATGAATGAGGGTAGTTAGATTCGCAAGAAGAAAAACATAATTTAAGAATTTTTCTAAAACTATCTAGCAATCTTTCGTCATCTTCCCCAATTGCAGCGGCTACTCTATTAGATTGTTCACGCTGCAAAAATCTTGTCCAAATAAGGACTTCTTCGAGCAAATCGAATTTGGCATCAAGCATCGTTATGCCCCGACTTTTTTCTCGTTCGACTTGACATTTCATTTGATACGAAAGTCGAATTTAGTTGAATCGTACAGATTTCTTGAAAATTGAAATGATTACTTGGAAAGAACTCCAAAAATATCCTACTTGAAATTATTTTGAACAGAAGGAAAGAAAATCGCAGTTACAAATTAAAGTTTGAAAAAAAGTGATTTTTTAAATCGTTAAGTTAGATGATTTGCATAAACTAATTTGGTTAGACATTTTAGCGAGTCTTTCCCATTAAAAGTTCGTGATCCGTTCTAAAATTTTCGCCGCTAACAAAGCCCCGAATCGAAAATGTAAAAATTCACTCCGTACAATTGAACAGTCGAAATTTTTACGAGTTGTCAGTCATTGAATTGGAGTAGACTCGCTGAATAAGGGAGGAGAATGGGTTCGTTAGTGGCCGTATTCGGGGATCAACCTGTCAGTCACTCAACCCAGTTTGTCCAATATTAGAAGGATAAGAAATGGACTAGGGTGCGTAAATATTCAAATCGCTAGATTCAGTAAACCGATAAAAATACCACTTTTACAAATCTCTCGCAAATATTATTTGAAATAATCAGCTCAGGTTACGATTTTTACTTCATGTAAAATTCAATTAGTCGCCTTTTACCCACAATTTGTCCTCAAAATTAATCCTCGTATCCTGCAAACATTCTTCTCACTCAAAATACCGTACTTACACTAATTCACTAACGAATCCCCATTGTTTTGTTAGATAATGCATTCTTGTTCTGTCAAGACAAGGAGTCGGTCAAGTCAAAGAGCTCATAAAACATCATCTCCTCCCCCCTCGCCCTAATAATGCATGTAATTTTAGCGCCTTGACTGACCAAGTGAAAGATATTCCTGTTGGCAGAAATACAGAAATATGCAAGAGGAGAAGGAGAAAAGAGGGAAACATATGGCAGATTGCAAATTGACTCTTGACATGGCAACCA
>LIAE01007430.1:14313-28730 GCA_002287525.1 Diploscapter pachys
TATGGTCAATTTGGCAGTAATTTGAAAGAAAAATTCATTTTTATCATGGATGTTCAAGATTTTTGTGATTTTTAATGTAACAAAATCGTCTTCATCATTGAGAAAAGTCGAAATTCTGTAGTCTCCCAGTTATGAAATTCAAAATTCTTTCATAATTTCTGTTTCGTTTTCAAGAAACATTCGAAGATTTGCAATAGTTATGTTCAAATTAGTATCCAAATTATCCTCTGCAAATGGAGATTGGTTTCCTTCGGAAGTGAACACTGACAATGAGCGAACGAGAGTGAGTCAAATATGCAGAACAGCAATTAGACTTGCAGAAGCAATGCTAGAAGAAGCAGAAGGGGATACGTTCAAAGAGAAGAGTTTATTGGAAAGAGCCCTTAGCTGGCAGTGGCAAGGAACACTAGCTGAGTGACCCCTGGGTAAACAGCCAATTATAAGAAATAGAAAATCAATATATCTCTTGATTAGAATTATGAGCATATCATTTCTTTAAAAAATATCAGGACTTCGAAGTTTTCAATGATTATAATTGTAGAAACAAATCAAATATGAACCAACCTCCTCTATCAGTCTGTACAATAGCAGCATTGACCGTCGATATTTGTATGCCCAGTGATAAATAGAAAATAATCGAGAAATTAAATAATTTTAAAATCATCTCGTTGTTTCGGTAAAAATAACCTGCAATTTGATTGATGAGTTGAATTTCGAATTTATCACATCAAGAAATCGAACATAATGACGGGCAAGTGAGAAAGGAGGGGATACAAGAACAGAGCAGACACTCTTGATCTCGAGGGTTGATCGAAAAAATAAAGAGCGACGAGAAAAAATGAGGAAAATGATAAATCTAACCGGAACACGGATTATGTCAACAAGAATTTTGGAAAATTACTGGATTTTGCGAAATGAAACTAATTTTGCAAAGAAAGTAGACAGAAAGTGTCGAAAATGGAAGATTCATTATCAAAAACACCTAAGCATTCAGCTTTGTTTTCAAACGAATGATTGGTGGAGATTATTTTAGAGAGTTAAAACGCTTATACTCCGTAAGTAAATGCTGAGGGCGAAATGATTGGAGGTGACACACTGTTGAACAGTTTTAGAACTTAGAAATGATCTAATCGATACGAATAAAAATCGCTGGAAAGTAAGTGCTCAATAATGACTTTTTGATAAAAATAATGGAGAATGGCTTAATTTTTCAACAGACGAATGAAAAAATCCGAAATAATAAATTTATGATTTCGATATAACACCTTTCGAAAAAATTCCACACTATTGATAAGGAAGAGGCGCTTATCGAAATTTCAAAGTTAAGCTTATGAAGTAATGAAGTGTTGAATAAATAATAACTTTATCGAGAGAACGAAGCAGGGTAGAGAGAGAGAATTTTAATGGGTTAATTAAAGATGATGTAATGTTCAAGTTTTTTGCAGGAAATAAAATTATTCCAAATAACTTTTGCAGAAGACATAACGAAAATGCTCATTTTAGCGCTTTCAAAAAATCGTTATTGATGATTTTCTCTGTAAAAATCACGATAATCTCGTGTGAAAATTAGCGGAGCAATTTGTTATTTTCGGGCATGCGACAAAGTGGAAAATTTATGATGTGGTAAGGAGGAGATATGCAGGAAACGAGCGATGTAGCTAGTGATTTACGACTTTGTCACTTGCAACTGCGGGAGAGATTCGAGAGAGAAAGAAGATAGAAAATAGCGAGAGAACAAGGGGAAATGGGGAGAAGAGAGAAACAAAGTTAATGACCCACCAAGAGAGGGAGGGAGGGGCTTTCTATACCGGAGGAGAGGGCCTTGAGGAGGGGCACAAGAGTGCGCATAGAGAGGAAGAGGGAAGGGAAGAAGGCAGATGGGAAGATAAGAAGGGATATGGAGAGGAGAGTGGGAGGTCAGAGGAGAGTGACCAGTGGATCGAGAGGAGGGGATTGAGCCAAGGTGAGTTATTGGCAGAAATCACCTGCATTCCAAGGCACAGACACACAATAAACCCTAAATTGCTATTATCTGCAGAGTAGATTTAGATTTGGGGGGATTACGGAAATTGGATGCAATTATCAAGAGCGACTAGCAATGTTCGTAATAGAAACGAGTTTGGTTTTATTCAGATTTTTGGATTTATAGACTTTATTAGAATTGTAGAAGTTTTAAGTTGGTGAATGAGTATGTATAGGGGGTAAACATCTACAAAGTTTTTAGACAGTAACCAAATTTTTCTCCATTTTGTGACTGTTTGCCTCATATTGTCTGCCTGTCTGTCTCTCCATCTTCCTGCTCTCTCATTTTCTCTATGCTCTGCCTAGATCTCTCGCCTTTCTTGTCTTGTTTATGCTTCCTATGCAAATGGTTCTTAGCCGAGAAGTGGACTTCCGAGTGGACACCATAGAAGAAGAGGAATAAGAAAGAGGAGAAGAACGAGATAGAAAAACTCCCGCAGGTTGCCATACCCACTAAGGGCTGTGGGATTGCAAAGAGTGGATATAGGAGATCTGGTCTATTCAATATAAAACTGTATTTACCCCCAACACAAATCTAATCCACTAAATTAGGCAGGAGAACTAATCAAAAATACTAAAAAGTGTGCTTTCAAAAATTTTCAGGAGATTGTAATGAGAAATATGAAATTCGATGCGTAGAAAAGATAATGAAGTTATCCTTTGCAAGGCAAAATAGTGAAGATTATTCTTGAAGCGAGTAGCTAATTTAAAGTTGAGATTCACAATTTCTGAAATTCACGAGATGTTTTGGAAGAAAAGTACGATTGCTGCAAATCATATGTCGATGAATCAAAATAATCGGGGAGCGATTTGGGAAGATTTATGAGGTGGGGCTCAGGCAATTGTAGCCGTAAATTTAGCCTCGGGGCAAAGTGATGCAACGAAAAGATAAACGCAGATGATATAGCAGCTGATAGAGAGAATGTAGAGGAAGAGGAAGGAACATAGGAAAGAGGCAAGAAAAAGGCTCATTTGGCATTTCAGACAGCTTGATAATGGATGATTTGTGAGTCTGACAAAGGATTCAGAGGATTCTTGATGTGCAGGTAAGAAACAACGGGAATTGGAGAGGGGCTGAGATGCAGAGATGGAAAGCAGTGATAATATACAAAGTGACTAGACAATGGGCAATCCGACAATTCGACAATTGACACGAACAAGCATGCAAATGACGGATCGCCGTCAAAATTTAGCTTCAAAAAGCTTTATGTTTTGATTTCGCTCGATTTTTGCTGCATTATTTTGTTGTATAGTTGATTTACAATGTAATTGTGTGTCAGTATTTGCTTACCTGATGTTCGTATAATGTAAAAATAGCACTAACATATTATCTCGCATTTCTGAAAAGCTAGAACAATAACATGATATCTTATGAAAATTTGTAATGTAAAGCATGTCCATTTTGTTTGTAGTTTAGGACTTTTAGGAGCATCTTGAAACTACGAGATTTACAAAATATTATAGAGAAAGTTATGAACATTTCTATTTGTGAATTTTAGACAGGGATATGTGAAATTTCGATTCCGGGGTCACGAAAAATTCCGATTCAGAGTTTTTCGAAATCCAAATTCCGCACATCCCTGATTTTAGATAATCATTTTTAGTTTCTATTGTTGATAATTTTGTTTGCGGTAAATCGATGTCAATTTTACATCCTAGTAAATGATTGGAAGTTGTAAATTGCCAAGTTAATGAATGCAATCCATAAGGTGTAGTAATAATAAATGATGAACGGGCAAAAGGGAAATCATTCTTTCTCTAAGAAACAGGGGGTAGATATGCAGATATGATAGATGGCAATCTCGAATATGAGCGATATCCCATTCACTCATAAACTGATCGAACCGAATAGCATTCGATTATACTCTTGCTGCCACCCGATCAGGTGCAGGAATATAAATAACCGTAGGAACAAATTAAGAAATAAGCGAGTGAAAATCGTCGCATCTTGAAGTATAAAACACAGAATCTCTTCAAATCGTCTCATTCATGGGAAGATTTTAAAGAACGAATGGCCCATTTTCAATACAAGCTCATTCCATTTCATAAGTTCTTTGAAATATGAAAATTTATAAGGAAAAATGTGAAAATCGTATCAAAATTGACTAACCAACCTTCGGCAAGATTGTAGTTTCGGTCGACTGTCGTAGAAGTGGTTCAATTGTAAAGTTTGAGCCTAAAAGTGGAATTAACAAGTTTGAGGGATTGTGAACAAATATCACCAATGAAATATCATCATTTCCTTTCAAATAAAAATCCACTTAAGCTAACTTTATTGATACGGACAAGAAAAAATAACTTTACAAGAATAAAGCACATGAAACCCGCACAGTAACAATCATGAATGCTCATTTTACCTATCAAAAATAAAATCAACAAAAAATCAATAACAAAACATAGCGGAACAATAAATTTGTGGTGAATGAAAAAGATAAGTTTACAAGAAGTTAATATTTACGTTATGATGGAAAAAAGAAAAAAATCTTACATGAAGTTGAATGTTGCCTAATTTGTGCAATTTGTGTTTGAGTGAACGAGAATGAAAAGAGCTTCCTGACTGATTGAATTTGTGAATTTTCTCGTGGATTCAGAATTCGAAGAAGCCTCCGCCGCCCAGTTCGCCCGAGTTGGGAGAGTCGTTGACGCCGAAACGGCCAAATGCAGCCAGGTCGCCACCGTTCGTATTCCCCTGCAAAATTATTATATTTCAGCCATACAATATTTTCTTTGTAAGCCTTATAAGACAGCCTCTGATTTCAAATAATCATACTGCAAGTCCAGCATAAAATGCGAACTTCAAGAAATCACACAAAATCTGACGGCTAAGTTTTGCAAAACAATGCTCATCCTTCCAAATCATCCACGATCTCAAGAATTTTCATCTTTCAATTTTCATAAAATAAAAAATCTACCTGAGAAGGAGCGAAGTTGAATGCATCTAAAGCGCCGCTGCCAGCATTCTGCCCATTTGCCTGGGAAAGAGTCGGAATGTCGGACGTGAAGAAGGCGAAGGGGTCCTCGGTTGCATTGCCTGTGAGCACTGCGCCTATCTGCGAAGGGGACAGCTGGCTGAAGTTGAAACTGAACGGCTCGTCATCGTCTGAAATTAGAATACCATCAATCAAGATTTGAAAAGAAAGTTTGGCATTCCACTCTGTATGATAATCATAGCAGGAAGATATGAAAAAAAACACTTCTCCTTCTTGATGTCGAACAAAAAATCTAGCCGATCCCTCGAATAATGCAAAAAAAAATGAGAAGACTGACCTCCAGCACTGATGTTGAACTCGCCTCCGACAGCAGAGCGATCGTCTTCACCTTCGAACATGGCAGAGAAGTCCAGGATGGAAGAGTCGTTTCCATTCGATTCCTTGCCCTGAGACTGAGAAGATGCGGCACTCCCGATTAACGCTGTGACTGCCTGCTGCTGCTGTTGTTTCTTGCCGACATCTGCCTCGAAGAGTTGGAGGAACGCATCCAAGTTGCCTGCAAAAGAGAAAATGATAAATCGTACATTGAGGTCTAGAAAATCTCACGAATTTCAACCCTTGAAATGATGGATCGAGGATAATTGTGAAGAAAAAGATCTTCAACGACGTGTTTAGAATTCTCTCTATCGTGATCAAAGGATTTCATGATTCCACATTTTTGAAAATTCCAGATAAACCCAATTCGTTTTCAAGATCTAGATCTTTCAAACTTTTTATTTTTTCCTGAATATCTATGGTCGTGACTGCTTACCAAAGGAATTGAGCGCGTCCTTGCTGTTGTTGAGCAGTGCAGAGAGCGAGGAGATGTTGTTCGGAATCCCGTTGCTGTACTTATTGCCCTCTCCGTTCATCCTCAGATCCATGTCAACGTCAGGCTGAAAACATTCTTCTCCAAGCATCACATTTTTTGTCAAAAGCAGGAAAAAATTGGCCTTGCACGATTTTCACCGATTCTCTTGTTTTCTTCTGAACCATATGAACTTTTCGAAAATGTTAACGAATTTGTGTAATGTTTCAGAAATCGGAAATTGGTCTAGAAATTTGTTGACCAATTGTCGTTTTTACTTGAACCATAAAAGAGGAAGATAGATATTTTTTTTGCAAATTATGAAATTCCTAAGAAAATGTTTGCCAACGTAAAAATTCAGCCTTACCATCGTCTCTTCCTCCTCCCCGTTGCTTTCCTCTCCACTCGCATTTCTACTCTCTCCATCCTTTTCCGTCTCCTGACTTTCCTGACTCTTTCCCTGTTCCTGCTGCTCCGTGACTTCTCTGACAGGCACAGAGATGGACGATGTCGCTGCAAGAATGGGTGGCACAGGCACGCGGAGGGCAGACTTGAGAGGCACGGTCGGCTGTGCGAGAACGAACACATCCGAGCGAGGGGCCGACTGCAAAGCGAATATTTCCTTCATTAAAAACATGATTTTCACGGCCTTGCAAGCCTTATTTTTGAAAATAGCGAGGGAAAACGAGAGACAAAGACAGTTCTTTTTCTCTGCGCAGTTATGGTAAAGAAAGAGCGTTACCAAAGGACAAGGCTTGTAAGGCCGTGTTCTTTTTTTTTAGGATTTTTATCTTCACTCCACACTCAACAACTTTTCTCCTATTTTCTGTTCAATTCTAATTCCTCTGAATTTCAAGTGAAGCATGAAGAAAAAGGAAACGAATAGTTAAGTTGATTGTGAAGAACAGAAACATGCGAAATTAAGATTCTCAATTCCAAGAAAGCGATAAAAATCAAAGTACTTGTTTTACTCAAATCTTCACTGACCTCGGTGATGGAAGCCTGTCTAGTCGTATCAGAGTCCAGTTCGATCATGGCATTATCGTTGTTCGGCGTGGGAGCCAGGTACTGCAAATTTATATTTCGAAAAGAAACAAAGTCGAAATATTAGTTGTCTTATGAAAATTTCACATTTGGCACATCGTGAATTTTGGAGGCTGTTCATTTAGAGGCAAAAGTGATGATAGAGATGAATTGTATGAAATTTCAGAATAAACAAAAACTCTAAATATCCTACTTGGGAGAGATTGTTGCTTTCGTCAGCTCCGCCAGTTCTGATGTCTTCTTCTCGCTGAAAGAAAACCGCTTTCAATCAATCATTAATGTTTTCTGCCTAACCAATTTAGTCAATTTGGTCTTCAGCTGCTCAACCTGTTTGCACATTTTGTTGTGCATTGTGGCCAACGACGCCAGACGCACGATGAAGTTCTGGGGCGGGTCTTCAAGGTTTGTGCGCACTGAAATAAAATTTTATTCCTCTCCTGGATATAGAAATCATAATTAAAGATTCCAGACTTGATTCTTAAAAACTTCAAAAGGCAAAAAGAAATTAAATACTTCTAGGAACAAAATTTTATGATGTTGATCCTAATTTGAACACTCTCAAAAACTTCTTCGAATTCGAATTTTCTCAACGATTCTCAGAAAACTCACGATCCCTCTCAGCGACCACCAGTTCTCCCGCCAACTTCTCCTTCTGTGCATCGATCTGCCCTAGCTGTTTGCTCAATTCCTCGATCGAAACTTCCTGTTCATGAGCTTGACGGATGGTGATCGAATCGTCGACTTTGGCGCTGAGCTCCGCGACCCTCTGCCTGGTCGCCTGCAGCATCGAGACGTGCGTCAGATCACGCTTGGTCTTCTAGAATGAAATCAATCAGTGAAAATTGGATGAAGTTTTGCAAGGAAATCTATTTGAAATTTCAAATATTCGAAAGAAATGTTCATCGACAATCTGAAACACACTTTCATACATATCTTCTCATCTATTTCTGGATTGTGCATCTTTCAAATGATCATCCGCACCTTCTCCTTGAGCTGGATGATCTGATCCTTCAGTCTGGCCACTTCCTTCATCGCGTTGTAGAGGCGAGTCCGATTCCTGAAATACATTCTAATTCCCTGGTCAATTAGCATTTCCCCCTACTCCTGGATTTCACTGTCGACCTGCCTGCACCGGATGTTCGCCATCTTTGCCTCGTGCTCCATCTGAATGCAGGCAACTCGCAGCTCCCCCTCCTTCTCCAGAGTGCTCAGTAGCTCCTGGTCGATGGCTGTCGACAGAGTCTCCTGTTCAGCTACCTTCTTCTTGTCAGCGTAGTAGCGAACAACTGAAATGACAAGAATAAAGTCAAGAGTTGTCAAAAAAAACTTGGAAGGCAATTTTCAAAAATTTCATCTTTATGGGAAAGAGAAAATTTTGCATGTTTTCTCGAGAATGTCTGTTCAAAATCGATTTTTTCCCTTACTGATGGCCTTGCACTCCATGCTCCTCTCGAAGACGGCCCTCTTCTCAGCCTCGTCGACCTCCCCGTGCGCCAGAATCTGCCTGGCCATCTGCAGCGACTTGCTCAGCTCCACGATCGCTGGCTCCATCTCATTCACGTCCACAAAGACGTACGGCAACTCATAGGACATTGTTGAACTCCTTGGGAGTTCCTGAATCGAGAAAATAATTAGTGAAATTGGGAAAATCACAAAAATAGAAAGAAAAAGCGAAACAAAGGAGAAATCGCGAAGATTTTAGCAGAAAATGAGAAGTTCAACATTTAGAATTTTTGTAGACATGCTCCGGGTTTTTCTAGCAATGGATTTCAAGGAATTCACACAAAATTCGTGAGGGAATCCCACTTTCACAGACATTTCTTTTCTTCGAGCGTGATCACAGAATCCTACAAAAGCATAGAGTTCATAAGGCCGTCCTACATGAACTGAATAATCTAACGTCAAATTGTGTTCTTTTATTAAAAATTTTTCATCAAATTCGAGATTTTTCTCCGAATGATTTGTAAAATTTTCAGACGATGTTAATTCTGCTGTCCATATCAGCTCCTGTGAGCCCCTCTCCTTTGCTCGCTTCCGACAATAGCAAATTGACTCCGAATGAAGAACTCTTCAGCCACGCTTTTCTCACCATCAACCAATTTTGATGTAAAAAAATTATCAAGAAGTGGGCGAGTTTCTTGAAAAGTGTTTTTTTAACATTTCTGGAACAAAATTATCGTTTCATTTGAAACGAAATGCTATAAACAAATCGTCGTTTTTCTTTATTTCTGGGCTTATTTATTTGGATTTTTTTTCGATAAATCAACGACTTCGAGCCCTGATGATATGTACAGACAATGATTATCGTTGAGAATTTGAAAAAAAAACAGTAATAATAATCGATAACCGTATTTACATGATTAAATTGCAAACAGATCGGAAAAATCATAAGTAGGTGTGCAACAATGAAATAAGAAGCAAAATAATAGCCGAAACACCAGAAGAGAAAGCTGATAGAGTGCAGAACGGTAGATAGACTTGGACAGGTCGCTCGATTGCCTGAACAAATCATAAATGTTTGAAATTTTGTGGAAGTTTCTACCTGTACAACAGCCTCGAAACTCGAGATCCCACAAGTCCTTTCTATACTCGGTCGAATGCAATCCACGTAAGTTTGCAGGGCGCTGAAAACAATCGAATTTATTCACGCAGAAATTAAACATTTTTACAAGCAAGCTCCAACTCCAGTTGCATAATCGTTGTAAATTTCCTCTCGTTTGCTGGCGACTTCCAGAAATGTAGATTCACACATCGTGATTTCCTGGCTTGAAGTTACTGACAAGTAGCAGTCCCAGTTGAAGAGCATCGCTGAAATTATCAAGATTTGGGATAAAACGATTGGGGAAAAACTCACATTCATATCCCTGTCCACAAACGTATTCCAGAGCTGCATCAACAACTGCGTACTTTGATTTCAGTGGTTCGTTTGGATAGCACGTCTGTTTGATGTACGTTCCTCCAAGGCAAGTATTGTATCGTGCATAAGCTCTGAAATTTTTGTTGCTTTTTCCAATTCAAAATTTGTAGAATGATATTTTTTCAAATGATCAAAAATCTCACTGGCACATCTCCACAAAATACTCCTTGTTCCGAGTTCTCAATTCGGAAAGTGTGACTTGTCTAGTAGTCGAGGTGAAGACTCCTAGAGTTGCAAGTTCAGCCGAGCATCGTCCGATTTTCTCTTCAGCTGCACCGTCACAGGAGGATGAAAATAGGGATGTCCGTTGAATATCATTCGTCATCGGATAATAGACCGCTAAAAGTCAGAAAAGTATTTGGAGTCATGGATGGAAAGGTGATAAACGTGAAGAATCAAACTGAAAACTTTCGAAATTTAAAAAATGACTTTATCATTAATTAATTAAAAAAATGTTTACCTGAAGCCATGGAACAGATGGATGATAGAAGCGTCAGAATCATCGTTAGGAATGTGTTGGTTTCGAGATTAGCACGTATTTTTAATTGAACAGAGCTGCAGCTGTCAATCGAGAACTGAAGAGGAGTACAGTAGATGAGAAATTCGGGGTATTTTTTCTTCTGACGTCTGTTTTCTCACCAACTAGGGAACTGACTGCTTACCTGTCTTTCGCTCCTCCTTCACTGCTTCTATCTTCGTATCGCAGATGCACACTTTTCTCCTCCTTCAAATATCGAAGAAGCACTGCTGTTGCTGCTGACTCTGCTGCACATGCGTGAATTTCGAAAAGAACGATACTTTGACCGATGCGCAAATAGGAAGTCAAAGATACGGGCTGAGAGCTGGCCGCGTCAAATGCAAAGAGAAGGAGAAGAAATTCTCAAAACCTAACTGACTCGCAGAAAGAACCGTTAGCACTTCCGCTCAAACAAAGGATTATTATTGTAAGCGAGAAGAAAGAAACCTCAAAGAAGAATTTCATATTCATGCTTCAATAGAAATGGTGTAAAAATTTACAACTTTGAGGGAAATTATGCAGTTAAAGTGAAAATTCATCCGATTGAAATTTGAATTTTGACCGTATGTGCGATTATTCTAAATTTTCATGAATAAAAATTAGTAAAATTCAGATAGCCACAGCTGAAGGTTATTGATTCAAGCGCATGAAGGTCTGCTTGGGGGCGTTCTCACACCTCCTCCAGCTTCAAATAATGATTTATTAATGACGAATGACCCTCGGAACAAATTGTTCTTTTCCTCTATGAAACTCAGATCGCCATTCATGAATTATTCAATCAGGTACAATTTCAACATGAGAACACATGCGAAAGTGGAAGATGCTTCGGGTTTTATGCGGGATAATCAATTCGAATATTCTCTGACATCGATCATCAAATTCTGCGTGAAAAATACAGATTATGGAATTTATTTCCAAAAAAGGCAAATGTTATGGTTATACCCAGAGAGGAGGGAATTGATGTAATGTTGAGCGGATGCACAAGAAAAAGTTGACAAAAACTTTCAATTTTTTTTCGTAAATAATTTATTTTAAGGCAACAAAGACAATGGAATAGAAATCTCGAAAAATTTACATCGCATCAAAATCGAGAATTGTTGACTAAAGCGTTGGGCAATTGAGTAATTTAGGAAAAAAATAGAATTCATATTTTACAAAATACCTGTAATATATGACACAGTTTGAAATACCCGAAATTTTAATCGTACAACATTCAGCAACTAATTTCTACAGATCATCATTTTTGCCCTGAGATAAAATTCAACAGAAAGCAGTTCTTCTAATGGATCAAAGAAACTTTCCTCTCTGGCGACCAGTAGAATTTTCGATTGATCATTTTGAAGAACTCCAGGTTGTGAGGCTCGAAGAAGTCGGCTAACTTCTGTAGAACTTCGATTTGAATCTGAAAATCAGATTGTCCATAAACTCATGATATCAATCTTAAAAGTGTCTCTTCATTCAGTCAAGAATGCCATTCCAATGCTTTTGCTCACCTTTGGATGTTTTCGTCCTTTGGTCGCTCCCAGGCAATGAAGTTCACCTTTCGCCCTTACACATGGGAAATGTTTGTGCGGGTCGATGGCGAAGTCTTCCGGTTTTACTACTGTAAAACTTCATGAATGATTGAGAGTTACTGTAGTTCCAAATTCTACCTGATTTTAGTCCAAGGAACTTTTCAACTTGGTTGACTTCGGCTGCTGGAGAAGTTATTAGCTTTTCTCCATCGACAATATGTATTTGATCTGGAGGAAAATGTTGCAACCAACTAAAAATTGTAAATTTATGAGAGAAACAGTTTTTCATAAGTACCGTTTCAAGTGCTTGTGATAAATTCCGACTTTGATCGCGCCCCAATGCGAATTAACTATCGAAGTACTATTTGCATCGGCGTTGCTCCAATTCAAAGCCATCTTTTCGAACGATGGATGCAGAACTTTGTATTTTCGTTTACTCAACGTCTGAGTATAGTCTGAAATTTTACAATATTTGCTATAAGTCGAAAAATAATGGAACCTGAAATCGCCCTGATAACCGGGTCACGAACGACTAGAATGATCTTCATTTTCGAATTGAGTTGCTTGATTCTAGCAGGTACGTCCTTGTTGTGGAAGTATGCAGGACTCTTCTCGATGACGATTTTGTCTGGTGATGCAAGAGGCATTTGAGACCTGAAAATCAGGCAGTGTTGAATTGAAGGTGATTTTAAATGTATACAATTAAAAGTCAATTTTCTAAATTTGAATCAGATCTAGGCAAAGTTTAAGCCAGATTCTCCGTTCATATCCCCATACGTCTAAAAGTTGCGCTAAAATCTGATTGCGTCTGGCTAAAATTCTGCCTCGGTCTGATTTTGTTGTTTTATCAAATTCAATGCATGTCAACTCAATGCTAAGCAATGCAACCACTTTTGTTAGATCCCAATATCTTCATCTATCCGGAAATTTCGATGCAGCTTAGGAAATGTAATTACTCGTGCACCTTATTTGTTTGCGAGTAGAGTAAATCTAAATCCCCATTGTGAATGACTCTATGAAATGAGCTTATCCACTGCCTTGGGCATTCGTTCACTTTCCTTCCCAATATATTGAATCTTCTTAGATTCCCTTGCCTTTTCCATTCCAACCAACGGATTTCATTTATGCGTCCCTCCCTCCCTCACAATTATATCAGCATTTCCGTCTCTTCCAATCTTCATTCAATTCAACTATCGTCTTCCCGAAACAAAAACATGACACCATTCATAATTAGTTGTTCCAAATCGAAAATTGCATTTGGTGAAAATACTCAACAACGAATCACAAAAGTTACTGTAAGATCCTTCTGACTTATGGAAAATTTCTTGTCATTCTCTTTAAAAGTCTAAAGGTCCTAATTATTACACGACTGACAACGAGCATAGCATTTTCGCGCAATCTGACACCCATATAATTTGCCTCGAGCTACATCCTCTTATTCCATAATATTCCAGCTAAAGAGATTGCTCTGCAAATGCACACCCCATGGCTAATTGACCGCAAAATTAGACGTCAATCTCATATGACCAGTAATCTGTCAACAAGAAGTGATAGAAATCGATTTCAGAATACCTGAATCATGTCACAAAGCTTCAATTATCTTCTGAAACTTTCGACTGTAACATAATTAACAACTTTAATTTCAATTCAGATTTTTCCTTCCAGATCTAAACTTCATCAACTCAATCCAAATGAAATCCATTATTTTATATTTTTATTATATGGGATATGTAGGATTGTGTTACTTTTTTCATTAGAAAATCCAATAACTCAGGCCTCAGATGTCCGAAATTTGATTGAATTTATCTCCTTTCACAGCTTTCAGCTATGTTGTATCTGCGTTTTGCGGTTTCCTTCCCTCCTTTACAATGTATTTCCCTTTTCACAGCCTTGCAGACTAGGATGAGGGCCAACAATTTGTCAGACGAACTGTGGCAAGATAAACGACTCTGTGCAGTGGGTAGGAACAGGAGAAGAAACAGTTGCTGAGTTGGGCAGACGAAGGAGTGGAGGGAGGGAGGTAGAGAGGTGCGCGGTCAAAGGAACAAGGAAATGCCGACAAATAGAAAGGGATGCAAGATGTTCTAATCCCCAATGAATTATGTTCTGATTGAGCTAACTGATCGAGAACGAAAGTACGGGAGTTTATTAAGATTTTTGCGATGTAAAATTAGATGTTGGTGGAGGTGAAGTGATTTTTGGACAATTTATTCAAATTTTCTCAATCTTATTCAGTTTCATTAAAAGGTGTTGAAAATTCGACCTGACCAAACTACGGAGAGTCAATGATAGATACTGTAATATAATAGGCTTCGCTTTTTCTTGCATAAACTTAACTTCATTTTTGTCTTGTTATTAAAAATGCGACTACATTTTCTGAAACTAATTTTCACACGAAATCGCTACATTCTTTTGGAAAGTAGGTAATATTCCCAGTTTCTATTTCTGCTTTATATTCTCATGCTCCTCTCCTCTATCTCATATTCCATCTGGATTCAAAGAGAAGTTACACGGGGAAAAGCGATCGGCTCGTTTTGCACAGGAGCAGTGGAGTAGCAAACATACAATGTACAGCTGGATATACAAATAGGGTCAATGACTGAATGCTTGCTGAATAGAAAGATTC
>LIAE01007431.1:1132-17711 GCA_002287525.1 Diploscapter pachys
GGCATCCCTGATTTTTTGTCAATCAATAGCATTTTATTTACAAAATATCTTGGCAAAGAAATGCTTTGAATGGAATATCTAAGAAATAGACCTGTTGTGTAATGTTGCATAAGGATTTTCTGACGCAAAGACTGAATAAATGCTTAGGAATTTACTGTTGATGAAATATTACACGATAATTCTTGCGAATAATCTCCGATTTGTCCGATAAAATATTGCTTCAAAAATCATAAAACAACGAGTAACGCTAATATGGTGCGAATGTTGCAACAGATAAGAATTATGAACCCGAAAATGACCGTGAGAATTTCAACATTTCTTTGAATTAGAAAAAAAAAGTTTCGAGTACAGGAAACGATTTGAGAATGCATAGGCAGAATCTCATTTCGTTTTTCTTTCTTGAGAAGAAAATTGTCGATAATATTGAAAGTTTTTATTATATTCTTTCGAGCGGTTCTGTGTTTTGAGGCGACAACCAAACCTACAAGGTATAAAAATCAAACACATCCAACCTACCACTTGCCAGAACCAACACGGACGGTGATAATCACTGCCGTCTCACAAGGCAAAAGACATCGGGCAACCACTTAGACATTGACGGTAATGTCTTTTCAAATCTACACTGGAAGAGAAAGTACTTCCATAACCAAACTCTACAATTATTTCGTGAATGACAGTCTAACATGACATCCTAAAAATATTTCCGTTCATTATTGTGCCATGAAAACTCATGATGTATTTTATAGAGAGCTTGAAATTGCTTTAGAGGTTAAATTTGTTAATCATATATTATCCAAAAAAAAAAAGTTCAAATATTACGGGCAAATTTACTACATAGTTGAAAGAGTAAATAAAAGTGGTAGATTATGATATTGGCTAATTGCGCGACTCACTAAAAAATGTAGCGTATTTGTAAGTTTGGTACCTACTTTCGAAGTGATGTTTGTTTTCAAATACCATTTTCAGTTGACTATTATGGAAAAGAACTCAAGGTTTAAATATACAATAGACGAATCAATAAAACTCATTAATATCAAATCACCTATTACCCACACTTACTTACTCAGCTCACAAAATCTCACTATTTCATGCAGAACATGGTATTGTATTCAAAAGAGGATATTTTTGTAAAATAATTTATTCCAATATTTACAAATAAATATGAAATAATTTTAGTGGAGATTGATCCTATCTGTAGTCAGGTAGAAGTGAGTAAAGTCTGATTTTAAATGATATGTGAATAAATGCTATCACAATTTAGAAATAAATATAAACTAAATGAGATTCCTGTGATGCCTATCACGCTAATAATGTGGAATTATTTGTGTGCAAATGATAAAATAGTGAATCAGAATTAAATATCCTTAGCCTAGCTGCATTGACATCCTATTCACTCGCACGTTGTATCACTGAAAACGACTAATAATGAATCATAAATAGTTGTATGTTCAGTAATTTTAGCAAGGAAAAGATCATCCCTTAACAGTTTTATTTGGCTTATTGATATTTTGCATAAATAGTTTAAAACTTGCAATCTACTCGTAATCCTATCGCAATACATTTGTCTAACCGGCACTTTTTACAGCAGTTTCGACTATCTGAAAATTATATTGTGAAAAATTGCCATTAAAGATTGTCGATAACCTACTATTTAGTGAACAATTATTACTGAATTTGCAGGTATATTCCTTGCTATTCAGAATACATCGTCGAAAAAATGACGAACAAGCATGACAGACCTGAAAACTTCGCAGAAATTACTGGTAAACTTAGTAAATTTCACGTTTCGTTGAATTGGGGGTGAAATTTCTTCAATCTTCGTCAAAACTATAAATGGACTGAGAGGAATGCCTTTGAATGTGGTCTGCACGAGAGTTATTGCTGATAAAGCAATTTGAGAAGGCAACGAACAGTTCTAATAAAACCAAGCGTGGAACAAAAGTTCACAAGATGTGCAATTTTTACGATGCTAGATACAGTTATGGACAAAAGTATTGGATAGCAATAAAATATCTGTACCGATTTTTAAACTATCATCTCTCTCTCTCTCTCTCTTCACTCTACGGATTGAGCTGCAACTTTTCACACATAAGAGACTTGGGGATGGAATACGTGTACGCAAAGTTTCTGCTCAATCGGATAAATTTAGAAGTGTGGACTGAAATCTAATCGAGCGTGATGGTGACCCGATAATTTTATCCCTCACTGTATCAAAGATTTTCGAAGATAGTTTTCAGAGTTATAAATTTCTGTCGAAACATCGAAGTTTTGTCTAGTTTTCTACGTTTCGTATACACGATTTCAAACGTTTCTCTTTGGATTTTTGCTAATCTCAATATTTTCTGAAATATTAAACCTCACCATTTTGGTGTATCGCCGTAATCCCTCATATTCATTGTTGCAAACCTCACATCGCGGCTTAGACCTGTTTTCGGTTGGAGGAGCATAGCTGTTGAAACCAACGAACAGCAAATCCTCGATCCAGGAAAACTCTTCATCTGAAAGTGGATTATCACTTTTTGAAGATAGACTTGTAAAAATAATAGAACCGTTAAAACATTTCATTTTTCCAGTGCAGAAAACGCGTCCATATTTGCGCACCGATTATCAATAATTCGCAGAGTTCTCTAATTCATCTCTCGATAAATGCTGCATCAAGATTTCAGAGAATTTATAAGTTCTTAGTCGGAATTATTTTCATTCCAAAGGAGATTTACGCATTAATAACTTTGCGAATTTTTGTCAGCACCATTGGTCGATAGTTTTCACCAAAACTCACTCCTAGTAATCGGTATGGGTGGACTCGGCTGAAAATCCGGAGGCGTCTGACATCGTTCAGAGGTTCTTCCACTAGACGATTTGTTATTGTTATTATTCGAAGATAGTGTAGAGGCCTCGATTTTGACTGGCGGCTCGGATGAGGCTCGGGATCGTGATAATCTCCTCTTCCTGCCGCTACTCATATTTCCTAATTGCCTAAATGAAACCAAAACTTGTCGATAAAATCACGAAAACGATTAGTCTATCTTCAAAAAAAATGCAAACAAATAGACAAGGCCAGGAAAAAAAGCGTTCAATATTTGGAAGGAAAACTCATTGCCTGCGATGCGTTATGAAAATGAAAATTGAGAAAAATACCAAGACTCACGCATTCGAACACAATTCAACCGACAAACAAGCGAATTGGAAAAGCAAAATGAGTCAACTAAATTATTAGGAGTAGGTTAACAACGATCAATCAGTACTCCAAAAACCAAGAATGATCAAAATTTTATTCATTACCAAAAGTATGCAATTTAGATGTTTCCTTCTATAACACGCTACAAAACGTCGATATATATGCTAGAATGACAAGAAAAGGTAGTTATTGTAATGTGCGAAAGTGAATCAATGACATTATCAAACCAAAGACAGGCGAATGCATTCGACAATGTAAAAGCACTGCAGTCCAATTTTGGCTGAGGAATAACTCAGAATTGAACTTTTCATTTCCAAGTGGATTAAAACATGAATAATTTTCATAAATTTGCTTGTCATCGAGATATAGCGATTGATAATTTGAAATAATATCATGTTAGGATGGATAAACAGACATATGCAAAAAAAGAGGAGTAAAATTGAAAAATGATCGTCATTCGGCAGATATTTCAGGCCCAAACTCTGGTATATCGATTGACGGTCCAAGCTTGTCTTATATTCACATGAAATATAAATATAAACGCGCATGGGGCTGTGAATGCGACATTACTTGTCTGCATCTTTCCCTTTTCCTCTTACATCTGCCTTTCGCATCGAGGCATCGGCCCCTCCAAATCACCATCGAAACAAACTCCATCGCTCCTCGCCTCCTGTCTTTGTCATACAAAGCCTCGCGAAAAGACTCGAGAGAGGACAGCCTTTTCGGTCTTGCCTGTTCAAGTGAAATGAATTAAAAATTCGACGATGAGAATTTATATAGTCCAGTTCTATGCATTTAATTATGATTATACGAAAAGCGCGACGACGACACCAACAAAACAAAATTTAATTGTATAAATTCGTCGAAAAGTTCGAAACGCTTACGCATTGTAATGAAAAATGTATGTATAGTTTCAATGAATTTTTATCCGAAACAAGACGTTTTTAACGAAATAATCTTTATGAATAAGATTTACGTTCAAAACATAATTTCTCTTGCAATAAACTATGCGGCAGTTTTATTTGTTTTACTACAAATTAATTATTCATGTCTTCAACAATTTCTGCAATCGCTCTTCGGATATTTTATACCACCTTTGATTATTTGGAAGATGTATGCCGAATTTCTCGAGTTCGAATATTTCAGGGCAAAAATGTCTGTTGAACGCTTGCATGTTCAATTTCGTATTCTCATTCCATTGTCCTTGTTTCATGGGAAGATAATTGTAGCCATATCTGAAATAAGTATTAAAGTTCTTGTGAAAATATCTTTTTTGAATTGATGGATTAACCTTTAGTTTGGTATTAGTCATTAGATTTCATAAATGAGAATGAAAATTCAGTTAAATTAGGATTGACCTTTCTTCAATGAATAATTTATTTTTATAATGATACAAAAAAGCAAAATATCCGATATTTTAATCTATTTCTAATTATTATATGTATCGAATTAAATAAATCGAATGCATTTCCCTACTGTTTCAAATTCTCCTGTACATTAGCGATATAATCTTCGGTGCCTATTTGCTGATCGATCAATACGATTTTCTGCTCTGCAGGCGAAAGCCCTGTATCAAACAGACCGAGGAAAATGCCCAGATAAGCGTACAAATCTTTATAGTGAAAGTATCCGCTGATATCCATTTTTCGGTCTGGCCTTAAAATAAAATGAATTAATAGGAAAAATCTTGCTTTTCACAACTCTTTTCTCAAGTTTTAGGTTAATGATGATTAGAGTTGTCTGAATATAGATTGAGATTTAATAAAAAAACGAATTTCAATAGCTTCCAGTTTTGTTTTAAATTGAAAATACACACATTTTGAAATTTAAATTGTTCAGATAGTGGAAACAGAGGTAACTTTTTCTGAATATGAATAAACACTGTCGACATTTCAATAAGCCTACCATTTCATATCACAAAATTCACACATTCCTCATTTTTCTCTCTAAATTACCAGTAACCTACGCGATATCTCCATGCGAGATGATCATGTGATCATCGACGTTCCATCTCTTCTTCAATTTTCCGACTAACTTGTACATGGATTGCAGTTGTGATTCAAGAAGTGGTGTCTGTCCATTGTTTACTGCTTCAATTCCAATCGAATTCGAATTTGGATCTCCAGTCATCGTTCGAAATCCGCCCCTTCCTGCGTGCCATGCACGATAGACATCTTTGACTTGTTGAAATATTGCTCCTGATCAAATTGACGTTCGGAAATTCAAGTTTCTTCATTGATCTCACCTTTTTCATCGACTGAAATAAATCTATCAGCACATTTAGAAGGCAGAAGAAGAACATTCATTTTTCGCCAAGAATAGTCTCGAAGACTGAAGGACATGATGTGCGATATGTTGGATAATTCTCGATGAATAAATGAAAGAGTTCTTACCTATGTACTGCACAGATAGTTTCTCTTGATGAAGATTCTGTACAGTTTGCAGAGCACCGACTGTAACCGTGTCATGCAGAAGGATGATCTGAGGGTTGATGCATTCGAGAGTGAAGTCAGCCGTTGTCCAGGTAATATCATAGATATTGAGTTCTTTGGCAAATGAAGAGCAATCTCCACATGGATCACAGGGCTGAGAACTTTCAATGAGGTGACAGAAACGATATTAAAAATGAGATTTTTAAAATTAAATGAAATTTAATAGCGTTAGAAATAGCTCAAAATTACTAATGTCTATGAAAATAATAATAATAATAATAAAAACGTGCTACATTCGTTTCATTGATTTGCCCATTAGTGATGAGAATTTTGTGCAGAAGCAAAACACCACAAAAGAATCCCAGACACAGACGTTTCATGACCTGATTATCAGTGCAAAATGAAAAATGCGCTTCCTTCGGCTGATAAGAGAGATGTTAGCTGTTCCATTCTTTACTTCCTGACATTGCTACTCAGTGTTGTTAGAATGCTAATTATCCGAGCACAACATCCACTCTAAATGTTTGTTTGGTCATTTTTACCAAGATCAGAAATGGAAGGTGCTTTATTCTTTGAGTTTTATGGGTTTTTTTTGTATATTCTAAAATACCTTTGAAAAATTCAAACTTTAATTTTAGATCTTATATTTATATTCAAGAATCGGATTGATGGTCTAGCGCAGTGGTTGTGTGTTACTGCCTACAGCTAGGGCTCAAGTTCGCCCCCCCACTCCTACTCAAACCAAGGGGGTTAATGACAGTCTATCCTCGGGACGGGCCACTAGTCCTGTGTGGCTAGGATAGGCCGACTGTCCCATTACGGACTAAGGGTAGCCGACCTCACCCAGTGGGAATAATGAGGCTAGAAAAAAGTACTCCCATTGAACGATATAGAAATTCCACTGTGGTTTGGTAATTCTAGACCTTATTTTCAATATATTAATTAAATTCTTTTTATAGGAACGATATTTTCTGTGATAGTCCTGATTATTTTAACTACCCGGGCAATTACGAAAAACTACCACGTCCTTCCACTTTGCAAATTCCGCTAATTTAGGCCATTCTTTTCATTTTTCCTTCTCCATCTGTGCAATTCTGTGCATTTTTATTGATTTCCACTATCAAACTTCCACTTTTGATTCTTATTCCTTGCTAATCACTCAACGGCAACTTGGAAATGAAGGCACCTATTTATTCAAACCAAAATAACCTGGGAAGAAAGTCCCGATTTATAATTTTCAAATTTAGCATATTTTCGTCAAATATTATGTAAAATTTAGAATTTTCTTTAGAAATTTCATATAGTAACTCATAATAATCGGAAATAACTTACTATTTTTGGCAATTTGTAAAAGTAACCCCGGATTTTAAAAATGTCAGTAGCATATCGAATGATCCCAAAAACTGCCAAATCGATATGCTAATTAGCATATTCTATATCCACTATTAATTTCCTTCAATTTCATGTATGGTTTCCCTAGGTACTAAATTTCCACTTGTCTTCAACAGAATCTCCTAGAATTCTATAGAAATTCAGATTTTCTGAAAGAAATAGAGGCTTTCGAGATGTCTGATTCGAGAAGTACGTCATAGACCCCCAAATCGCCTGTCAAAATGGACTATTCTATCATGTCTTACTATTCTTGGAGTTTCTAGGCCATTACATCCATCTCTGGAGTCACTGGGCTCACTTATTCACTCAAAATCGAGATAAATCACTGTTACGTCCTTATAAGTGATCACAGTGATCCCGAAACTTTTAGTTGCCGATCGAGGAATGGCTAGTTTTCAGCAGAGTTATCAAATCTACTAATTCCATAGCCTGATTAGGCTCTTTGTAGTCATTCCAAATGACTCTGAGGCTTGAATTGGGTCTATTTTTTTAAAAAATCAAAAATTTCAAATCCCTCGTTTTCGCTTGACGAAGATTCGTTCACAAAAGGGGCTTTCGAATATCATCTTCAAAAATTCATATCTTTAGCTACACTGATCCGTTTTTCATGCGGTTTTCGCTATAAGCTTGATTAACCCATCACATTTTGAGAAAAACACTTCCATGACTTTGTCTTCAAATCGGGAATATCACTCGCGCTCCCTAGGTAAATGAAATTTTTGAAATTTTCAGAACATATTATTCCGCATTCTGAAGCTAGTCTTTTTGAACATCTCATTAGGGCGTTACTGTGGGTAGGTGTGACTCAAATCTCACATCATTATTACGTGTATTGCAAATGTTATAGCTTTTGAGGCACACTTTCGAGCAGCCTTTAATCTCGAGTCTCTGCAGAAATCCGCGGGAATTTGCACATACCGAGCGCGCAAATTGGCCTGATCGCGATGATTATTTTATACTTTTTTGTTTTGACTCTCTTCTTTTCATCACGTACTTATTTGCTATTTAGGTGTATTAACAGACCATAATCTGTCGACTAAAGGTCGATTAACTCGACTGCCTGTGGCAATGTCTATGGTTGGAGTAAGCGATGTAAATGGAGAGAGAAATGGAGGCGTAATGAGATGCGCTCGCAAATCCCCCGATTGGAACGATTGAGATCTCTTCGCATTCGACGAACTGACGAACATTGCACACTTTTGAGGGGATTTAAACGAACTTACACAGAAGTAAGTGACACTCGATTACAGTAAACCTATTTATTTTCGTGTAGTTTTATTAAACCGATATGAAGAAAACCCCTATTTTTCTTACAATTTCACCAAAATTTTTGGTGAATAACGCTACACTTTTTGACATGAGAGTATTTTTATATAGGGAACTGTAGCTTTATTCACCAAAGATTTTCGTAAATAACTCTCGCCCTCCTATATTTTGCCTTTGTTATCCAGAACTGTGCTGGGCGGACTCGACGTCCTTCAAACATTCAATTTGATATAAATCTGAAATTTCATAACAGTGAATGTTCGCATTTCTTGAAAAGTTGCTTTTAGATACTATATCTATTTAATTGATGCATTATATTCCTTGAAAAGATCATAACTTCAATATCGATATTTAGCCGTTTTTAGAAACAATCTTTAGAAAGATAGAACGAGATCGAAAAGAAATTGTAAAAAATAACGAATCGTCTGTTGAATCGTTTAGCTAACCTAGATTATTTTTATCCTAAATCTCGCATGTAGTCTAAATTCATCATTTTAACAAACCTGGAAAAATGTTTTTCACGAATTTCTTCAAATATCGATTTCAGTAATTTTTTCCAAATGATATATTCTTGCAATTATTCATATTTCAGGTAATGTCTGCGTTGCATGGTATGAAATCGAGAATTTTGTTATTCTTATTCCTAATTTCATGCGCAAATTTGGTTGAGGTTCGTATAATATATTATCATATAAAATTTGCACCGTAAACTTGACATCATTAGTGCCCCTTGATAAAAATTTATCTCTCAAAAATAATAAAACTGAATAATAATATTTTATAAAATGGACCTAGCAAAATTTAGTCTCAACCATGCACTGGAACTTGGTCAAAGTGGAAAATTGATCCTCCCGTCGCTTGTAACGATACTTGTGGTGAGTACACGAATCAAGAGTGCGAAATTTCAAATTAAAAAAAATCTGAATTGAAATCGAAATCGGAACTGATATTTTCGTAATACAGAAATCGGAATTTTGAGACCGAAAAAGACTGAATCAAAATTCTGAACATTACTGATACGAATTTACGTATTTCCGTAATTAATGTACGCTTAAATAGTAAATTGATAACCTGATTTAAAACTCAAACAATACTATTTACAATCTTAATTAGTTTTTCTCTCCTTTTAATTTATTCTTTATCGTCTATGAAATTAAAAATCATACAAATGAGCTAATTTAAGGAGCGTGTGGCAGAGTACGAACGACCCGAGTTTGCGAACCGGCAGGGTGCACCTGCACGTGAGTGCGCACATGTGTTTTTTTTACTTAAAGTTAATTTCTAGGTGAAAAATGTACATGAATCAATAGAATTGATATAATTCGAGAGTTTATGAAGCATTGGAGTATAAATCGGATTTCAGGGGCAACGATACCGAAGTTCAAGGATGCAATAATGCAGTTTGTACCTATCCACGACCATCTTGTTGCAATGGATTCACGAAAGCACTCGACAGGGTTGCAAGAACCTATTATTGCAGTCAAGTATAACTCAGAAGCTTAAGACCGCTAAAACTTATTTTATGAAAAGCAAATACAAACAGATGCGATTACCTAAAAATGAAATTAGTATTTTCAAAAGAGGAATTTGTGATAGCATGGTCAATTTTTTGCGAAACGAATTACATACGCTGATTTTTCTATAACCTGCTAAGGACGTTTTCTTGTTCATAGATCTATGATTCTATAAAATCAGATCATCAAGTTGTCACAATTTAATAGAGAACTTCGTGTATGCGTGTGATGCAAAATTTGTCTGAAAGATCATAACAACTAAAAACGTCATTTGTTGTCAAATGACTTTATCGAAATTTAGTCTCCATCATGCACAGGGGAATGGTCAGAATGGGTAGTCGATCCTACAGGCGCTTGCAATGACACCTGTGGTGAGTATGAAATAGTGTATCTTCAAGAGGGATGTTAGCAATACAGCACAGGAATTAGCTTTTCACTGTATGGAAATGATACAAAATCGAATGTTATCGACTTTAGTCTGATACATATGTTAACTGTCATAATATAACTAAGAATAATGGGTAGGTCTCAATATCGGGGTCAGAGCTGAGACGAAGTTGAAATTTTCAAATTCGAAGTCGAAGTCGAAATCGAAATTGGCTTCCCAAAATTTTCGAAGTCGAAGTCGAAACTTTGTCTTAGCTCTGTTGGTCGTTAAAATTTTTCGAAGTCGAAGTTGGCTCAAAAACCCTCGAAGTTTCGACTTTCGAAGTCGAAGTCGAAACTTCGTCTCAGCTCTGATCGGGGTTGAATGATTTTTTAATTCGCTACTTAAAAACTACAATGTAGTGAGTTTTTTCTGTACTCGCAAATTCCAAGATGATTAAAGATTAGTCGGAAACAAAAGTTATCTTAATTTCAATTTAAATTCATGTTTCTTTCCCTCTAAATAATTTTTTTGATTCTGTAACAAATAATAATAATGAAAACTAATACATTTAAGGTATGTGTGGAACAGAACGCAAGAAACGCTACTGCTTCCCATCGGGATGCACATGCGAGTGAGTGTTCACTTATTGTTATTAATAGCTGATTCCTAATTTAAAAATGTGCATGGATTAATTGAATTTATATTATTCGATAATTTGTTCGATGTTCAGAGGAAGCGACACTCAAACTCAACCGTGTGGCGCTCCAGTCTGTCTCTATCCACGACAATCCTGTTGCTCTGGATTTGTTAAAGTGCTCAATAGAACTTCGAGAACATACGAATGCGTTTCGGTATTTATTACTCATAAAAAGCAAAAAAACAATGAATAATCTTCTTTCCTTTTCAAAATAAACTGAATAATTTAGAAGAAAAAGCCTTATAAATTTGTAATTATTCCTTTCGAACAACTTATTTCTAAGCAGGGATAATTGTAACTTTCATTAGACTATATCAACCACAACGCCTACGACCACAACACCTATGACCACAACGCCTACGACCACAACATCGACGACTACAACATCTACGACTACAACATCTACGACTACAACACCACCAAGTAAATTCATTACATGAGACGATTTATAATTAATGAAGTGGCAGAGTATGTAATGACGGACGGCGGTCCTTATTCACCAAACTACGTCGATATTCATCAAAAAGTTTGGCGAATAACGACCTACATCCTTTGAATTGAATTTGAAGGAATTCATCAATCGTTTTCAGATTGCACTGTTATTGGGCCACAGTGGACTTATTGGGCAGAGGATATGATGTGTTATGGGGTAAGTAGCTTAAATTTTACAGGGATTTCTTTTCTTTTTAGCTCTACTTGAAACCTTGTAATATGAAAGTTTAATTCTATATAACCGCATATTTCTTCTAAAGAATTATTGCGTTACGATGTGGCGAAGATTTCAAATTCCTCTCACAAATTGCATAATCTCAATTTTCCGTGGAATATTATTGATGTAGCTGATATATCGAAATTTTTTGAAGTAATACACATTTGCATGCTTTTAGACGATTGGAACTGGCGACACCTACTACACGATGGAGCAATACAAGGCGGGCGCTTGCAACACTTTTCATACTGGAGCAGAGCCGGCTAGTTTCACCTCGCAAGAACAATGGGATTATCTTGTTGGCGCTGATGGGAGTAAGACATTTTATCTATATTCTTCCTCATCAGACCTAAGGGGAACGACCGTCAGAAGGCTCTTGCGATCTGTCCCCTATAACGTTTCCTATACAATTTTGTATCTCTAACCGAAAATTTTCGCTGCGCGTGCTCGCAATAACAAGAATTTTGCCACATGCGACCTACTTCTGCATATTTTCTTCGCTTGACAAAAGTGCTCCCTAAGTCTATTCCTCATGGAAAGTGCACTTAATTTGAATAAAAATAGATTGATAAGAAAAATTCAGTGAAACTTCCGAAGTAGTGATTGGTGAATACGGCGAACATTCCAGAAATTCTTTTTTCCCATTTCATTTTGTCGTTTTAAATTTCTAAATTTGACTATTAGCTAAATCATCATAATCGTCACACATTCGCATTTTACAGAGATCGTAGTTGAATCTTCGCTTTGGATCGGGCTCGAATTTGATGCCGCGGGTAATCTAGCATGGATCAACGGCCAGTACGTTTCTTCCCATTTTAAGGCGCACAATTCATCTTATTCTCAGTTGTTTGCGTTAATTTTCACATCAAGGAAAAATTTTAACCTGGTACTCGGTGTTAATCTCCTTGTGAAAAATATCCAGCTAATCGTAAGGTATTGTCGTGAATCATCTTATGAATACAGTTCCGTTAAAAATCTTACTAAGCTTACAACAACTTTATTTTTCGTTTTGGTTGAAAGTTTGCCAATGTCTGGTTCTATCCATCTTGTGCCCTTTTCCTAAACTTTCACGACAAGTTTAATTTTTTCTCTAATGAAAGGCGATAAGGATGTGAATTACTCTAAGAAAAAAATTCTAATTATTTTCATGAAAGTGATTAGCATATTTTCATTCAATTTAAAGATAAGTCATCCTATAATTCATTCGAAATACTTCAGACCTGTGACTTGGGTTCGTGCACCAGCAGCGTTGGGTAACACGGGAACACCAGGATTCGCATTTGATGTAAGTATTCAAATAATTATCGGTGCGATAGAAAGAAGCTATATTTGTGAAGTGCTCAGGAAATGATAATGTCAGTAATACAAAATTGAATGTATAACGGGGCTGTTGATGCATCCGAATTGATAAGCACTTTTCACCTCTCTAAACTGATAACAATGAATATGAATTAACTAATGTACACTTGCCAGTAAATGCTAGTTTTGAGCCATGCTTTCCAGCACTGACAGTATTTTTTCATTGAGACGTTAAAATTTTTCTGAGACGAAAATGGGCAGTAAGCCTCGATCCTTATTTTTGCTCATTAAAAACGCAAAAAATGCGACTCACATTATTCTCAAGCAATTTCAATAGCTTCTTTCCTACACTTTAAACGATGCTTATAATGCTGACAATAAGAATACTGATTCAAATTTAATTTTAGGACCTATGGGAACCAAGTAAGTTTAGAAAATTTAATTAAACATCCTAGTAATTAGCCCGATTCGGTAAAACTCTAAATTATTTCAAATAGGCTAAGTATACCTCGAGAGTTTTAAGCCCATAGAGAAGTTCATGATAGGAGAAGCACATCGTAAATTTAAAAATTTAGGAAAATTGTTTGGATATTTGAATTTAATTCAACGATAGTGAATGCCAGTTTAAAGAAATCATTGCCTCAAATTATCAATAAATAAAACTCTAGATGATCCTGAGAATCCCACCACAGGCTTCCCAGATCGTACTATCATCTGCAGAGCGCCACCTCCATCATAAAGAGTCTCACTTTCAATACTTCACGACTCAGAAGCTGTGCATATTAAATATTAATTTATTCTTTTTTCTCCCTTCTTACTTGCAATTTAATAAATTATTTTTATTATTGAAAAATCTATGAAAATGGAGAAGCCGAGACTAGTCAAACTAGCGCTTGAAATACTAAGATAGGCCGAGAAGTAGGAATGAAAGCTGAATGCAGAAAAATAAGTTCCTACGAATTTGAATATTTTTAAAATAAAAATTCGTTATAAAATGTAACTTTCATGCAAATAGATTGAAAAGTTGACAATATAGCATCAGACAGGCAAGCTTAAGAGTAAATGTCAGGAAAAAGCAAAGTCTTAGCAAAGAGGGTGTTTCCAGGGGTCTGTCGATTTGGCTGATTTTCACATATCTTATACAGTTTTTCACGCTGATCATCATGGTGTGGTTTGTTTTTCGTAAAAATTATCGTATGCATGATTACGGTAGCTTGAAGTTTTTATAGACCCGATCTCGGAAAAAAATTCATAACTTTCTTATTTGTGGATCAAATCGAACGCGGTTTTCAGCATTGATAACCCATGAAAAACTCTACAAATAATGTAACTACGACCACCTGCTATGATCGATAATCTTCCACCAAAAATAATATCCCAAAATTTTCTTTTTATTTTTTTTTTCATATTATCTTCGATAAGATCTACAAGATAAATAAAATAATTATGCAATTTGGTCCACAAATAAGGAATTTATGAATTTTTGAAAATCTTCTTAGATTATCAAGAATTAGTCTTCAAATGACAGATGGTTTCATGGGTATGGGTAATTGGTTTCGACTCAAGAGTTGTACCAAACAAAGCCATAAACTAAGAAGAGTATCATGCAAAAAACCACTCAATTTGGATGGAAAATTAAAAAAATTATTCAAAAAGTAAATTGGGTAGATAAACTTGAAACACCCTGTAGGTGCCTTCATTTCCAGATTGCTGTTTTAAAGATACAAGATTTATAATGAGTGCATTTGTCTGATGAAGAAAAAAATGTTTTCCTAAATCATCTTATGAAAAATTGGAAAGTGTTGAATGAATATAATTTAGAAAATTTTCTCCTATTCTGACATGATCAGGACTAGGTCTGTATCAGTTACTTGAAAATTAATGAGTACTGATAAATTGCGCTTTAAATTCAAAAATAAAAATTTTTGCATGAATACTATTAATTTAGGTTCATTCGAAAATCCTACGTAAAACTAGACATCGTTGTTGGCATTTAAGAGCTGACTAAATCAGACTTGCATTGAAAAGTGCGTTATAAAATATTCAAAAATAATAATAGTATTTCAAAAATACGTTATTTCGATTTACAAATTATAATTTTTGCCAAATGAAAGTGTGCTAATCACGTTCAGTTTTTCTATTATTTTTCAATTTTTGGGTGTTGATCTTTCGATCTTTCGCTGGTTAGAAAACTCGCTCATTTTGCTTAACCTAGCGACTTCTTCATATCACTCTTCATTTATTATTCTATTGTTCCTTTGTTATCCCTCGATAAAGAGATTATCTCCTCCTCTATCGTGCCTCTAAAATTTGGTTCTTTCTCACGGACAGGGCAGAAAACGGCTGCTGTTATTTTTGCTCAACTTCAAATGAAATAAATTTTTCAAATGATGCGACTAAGGGCTCAGATCACCTCGCATGGACTTAAATAGTGCAAAATTCCCTAGCACTCTGAGAAAACTACCGGCAGGATGAATACAAATCTTTTTCCCGTACCCCGCACAGAAAGATATTTACCATAAAGTCTGTTTTCGTGCTCTGAAAGGCTGAACTTTTCTCAACGGCTAATTCCATAAATGAGTGCTGATTTTACGGACTCAATTGAATATCACACGAGTCTGCCAATTCTAGAAATTCTGTGCGATTTTGCAGCAAAGCTCAGAGTATAAAGGACCTCAAGATTCGTTTTCTTCGTGTTTATCAATCCATAAAAATCCGAAATGCCTCCTGAATCCACCCTATTTTCTATGATAATGCACACAACTCTGAATACCCTTGGACTAGTCATGAACTCGATCCTCATCTACATGATCATCTTCAAGACTCCGAAAGTCATTCGGAAATACTCCCTTCTAATCCTGAATTTCGCTATAACTGATTTCGGATCAAGTATCTTTGACATGTTCGTGGAACAGAGGTGAGTTGAGAATGAAGGACTATAGATTGGGTGGATTTAATTTTTGTTCAATAGAAAGTCAGAATCGATTCACTTCTTGATCCAGTAATTGCTTTGTAATTAAATAGTTCCAGAATCATACCGGGAGAGACGTCGTTAATCTACATTTCCAGTGGACTTTGCTCGAAATTCGGCCCTTGGACTTGTTATGTTACGTTAGTAAATATTTCATAATCACATCATAAATCAAAAATAGTTAATTTACCAAAAGAATAAAAACTCAAAATCGCATTATGAATCGACACATTTATCATTCATCTTGCAATAGTATCAATCCAGGCGCAGAAAATTCGCACCATCTGAAAATATCCTAATGAGGGACACAAATTCCCCATAATTCAAGTTCAAAGACGACTCGTTCAAATTCCAGATACACGTTATTGCTTCATTGCTATGCACACTCATTATGGTCACTTCTTCTGTCGTTCTCATATAGATACTACATTTTATTTCATCCAGCACCAAAAATCCGGACAATCGTCCTCATGTTCATTGCAATTTCGCCCACAACGATTCTGCAAACTGTAAGTGTGATCAATATCGAAATGGTTTGACTTTAATTTTATGAAATTAAAAAAATACATTTAGTAGAGGGATTTCTCGCTCACTACATAAAATACCGCAAAACCCGAAACAGAAGTCTATGGAATCCTATTTTTCGAAAAAAATCGAATTTTTAAACAACCATAATTCCTCATCTAATAGTCATAATCACTTCAAAGCAAGACTAAATCCACTCTATACACTCTAAGGAACATTGTAAACC